>WEKW01032169.1:474670-557108 GCA_013389905.1 Sula dactylatra | reverse complement strand
CAGTTGCTGACTGGGGCTAAACCACAACATCTTCTATCTTGGCTATCCTAATAGAAATGGATGATCTGCAAGTGTTGTCATGAGTCAGTGAGGGGGAATGGATTCAGCCAGGGCAGCAGCAGCACCACCTGGGAGTACTATCCCAGGACCCAGGATGAGCTCTGTCTGCATAAAATCTCAGGGCACACATTTCTGGATAGGGTAAGTGATAAAAGTCTGTATTGACAGCCTGTCTCATGAAACAAGATTTGCTATTCCTTCTGGTTCTGTAAACCTGGATAGCTACTGCACCTCAGTCAATAAACCCTGATGTTTACTTCAATGATTGTCAATATTTATGCCATTATAGCGTGATTCATGGGTCAATAATCCCAGGTTCTTCTGCAGCAGGAAGCTTTAGGTCTAAAATCAAGTGCACCTTTCATGATAGATTTGTGCAGTACTAAACTCTGCAAGAGTCTCAGTAATGTAATACAGATAATATCATACTCTATTTTGCAAATTCCCTTTTTGTATTAGTTGTAAAAGTATTCTGCTTTATTTTACTTTATTTTATTGCCTTTAATTCTAAGTTCACATCTTATCTGAACTTAGAGTTTGTATTGTTTCAGGGAGAGACAAGCACATAATTTTCAATCATTCTTTTCAGAAGCAAGTAATAAGATTTCATCACTTGAAAAATCCTTGAGGGAAAGTGCATGTGCATGGGTCCTTTGCAGAGTCAGACAAGAGAGATGGACCACCATGACCTCCCAGCCAGTTAATCCTGTCCGGCAATCGTAGCATGGAGGGAACAAGAAGTCCTGCATTACCTACGAGAAGCCTCTTGTACTTACTTTGATCCATGAAACACAGAGGGAACTGAATAAAGCAGTGAATGGGCAGGTAATGGCATGTTAAATGGTCCCAATCATCATGTCTTAATTGGCCATGGTGACTGAAGAGACAGAACAGCAGATCCTGATCTCAGAATCCAGCAGAAAGGCACATCATGCTGGGACTCACTCATTTGGCCCTTGTTAAACAGGGTGTAAGCAAAGAAGCAAGATGAGACCATGAACAGGGATGACGTATTTTCCTCTTTAAAATGTTTTCTTATTGCCAATTTCAATTTTCTGACAAAAAGGGATATTTACCTTTTTTGCCCAGAAAATAGCTTTCAAAAAAAAGTCTCTCATTTTCAGCTTTTCAACAGAAATCCACATTTCCTATTATCTGCCCCTCTTGCTTCCCCCATTTCTGAGCAGTTCAATGTGCAGCCCATCAGTCATAGAGAACTGGGACCAGCGCACAGCGCACAGACCTGCCACCAGACTGGTGACACTGTGTTCATCTGTGGATGAGGAGAGGTGAGTGTTCTGCATTTTTCAGAGGACCATTCACGTAGCTATTTGCTAATGCATGACATCCTATACAGAGATATGAAGGATTCTTGACATACTACTACTTCCTTCTTACCCCTGCAGGTGTGACATAGGGTCTCACTTTCAAGACCTCTATTTTCCCTGATCTTCGGAAATAGCCTGACTTTAACAGAAAATCAGGAGGGTGAACAGAGGTTGTCCTCAGCACAGTTTGGTCTGCTGTGCCTTCAGCAGCCCTGGAGATATTCCAAAGAGACAGGGATGTCTGTCCCTTTCTGGTGGACCCTTGCATTTTAGTTGGGTTTTTTTCTACATTCTTTTTTTTTTTTTTTTTTGAAATCTCCTGGCTAATGAGACCATGTTCACCACAGCAGGTAAGGTCACTCTCACAAGACTTTGCAAGGATCTTTAAGCCAACATGCAGAATGCAGCTGTAGCTCAGTTTTGCTTCATAGTTTTCTAGGACACTGCATAGCTGATAAGGTCACATAGCATAAGCCCAGTCTGTGGGTAGCCAAGCATGGCACCACAGGTTTCAGGGACATAACCTGTTTATTTCCTATGTCTTGTTATTCTCCCCTTGTTCCTTCTCTGTCTGTTTTGACCCAAGAGGACACAGGAAAGAGCTTTAACTAAACTTCAAAACAAAATGTTTAATTCACTATTAAATATACTTGTCTGTGGGTTTCTTTTTCAGACCTTGGGATGGGGCGAGAAAAAAAAAAGAGAAGCATTTCATTTTGGATTGACACAAAAACCCCATTTTTCAGTTCAGTCAGCAAACTGGATCATCAATTATTCAGCATGTTTCACATCAGTATGAGGGAACCAGTGCTGTGCTGAGTCTGGGGAGGGGTGTGGGAGGCCAGCAAGGTAACTGGGGTGAGAAGATGACACTGAGAGGTGAGAACCTGCTCTGCAGTGAAGCCAGGTGGTCTTGCACAGCTTTTGCAATGGGACTATTTTTAACTGCTCTTGTCCTAATCTGGGCCAGGTAGCAGGTAAAAGAGATGAGGTGGGTGTGAGGTTCACAGCACTTCTGTTTGTATTGTGAATTGGTTTGCTGCTCAAGGAGAAATCAATCCTGCAGCTGGCCTCAATACTGGAATAGGTTGAGTTGACTCCATCTGCTAAACTGACTAGTTGGTTATATATACATGGAGGCATTTTATATGCTTGATTGGGTGTTGGGTCTCACTTTTTGTTAAAGAGGAATTAATTAAGGAGGGACTCATTAGCAGAACCTTCAGAACAGGACATGGTGAGTACTGAAGCTCTGAAGATGTGCTGCTCTCATCTCTGCTTTTTCTTGGAGGCTAGCCAGGCTCCAGAAAGCCCTCTCCAAGCAGAAAGCTTCAGACCACTGTCTGGGCAGCCTCCAGTCATCAAATCGTGAGCTGACACTGAAACGCCTTCCTGCACCCTCTTCTCTTCATGCCACATGGCTGCTCTGTGTCACTGGAGACTGCTTACAAAGAGCCCTGAGCCAAGTACCCTACTGCTCTCCTAACATGTCCTGGAGCTCCTGGAGCTGGAGAGCACCCAAGTTATCACCCATTTCTGAGCATGGGAGGAATCAACAGGTATCTCTCTTCGAAGCTGATTTGAGCTCCCCATTTCATGTTGTGTAGGCATATCTTAGGCACATTCCCATTTCCATCATCAGCACTTCATCCTGATAGGTCTAAAAAACCTAAAACTAAGACTCTAGACCATTACATCCTCGTAGACCATGAGCTCCGATTCCTGAAGGTGTTGTCAAGGGGCCAGAAAGTTGCCCAGGAGGCCACTTGCTCTGTGTGTTGCTGAAGTAGGTTAGTCTGTCTGTGATTGCCAACCGCTGCCTCCCAGAGACAGTTGGGGAAGGGCTGTCTCTGCCACGCTTTCTCTGTTGATAATTTCTAAGACCTTCTTGGTCCTGAGTGACCTTCAAGATGGGAAATGTTATAATGAATGGAAGATATTGCAGGTGCCATTTCTGCATCCTGAGCCCCTGCAAGACCCCACACCAAAATATCTCACATCTGGTACAGTGCTGGTAAGATCCATAACTCATTGCACACAAGGCACTAATGTGAAAGGTCTCTGGACTCTGTTTTTGCTGGGGAGGAGGATCACTCAACAAATCCATGGCCATTATGATCCCTACTTCCAAAAGATTTTGCTGTTCATTCCCTCTGATTCTACTTTAATGCCCAGCAAGGACTGAAATTTCCCTTGGGAAATTGTAGAACAGGAACAGATTTCATCTGTGCTCAATAGTGGCCCCAAAATTCATATAGAGCATCAGACAATCGTGGAGAAATGAGCAGGTTATTGCCTGTATGGTTAATACTCACAGATACTAGATCACGGAGAGATGCAACTTGCAGCTCTCCAGAGACAACGAACAGCAACTCCCTCTCTGCTGGAGGCTTGGTGTCCTTGGCTGGGAGATAGTATATATGTTAAAACCTGGAAGTTCCTTGTTTCTCAGATTATTCAACTCAAAGACTCTCTTTGTTTTTGTGATTTTGGTGATATTTTTGAGAATTGAAATTATCTGACTTTTTGTATTACATCAGATGAACACTTTATTGAAAATATGAAGTTGAGGGGCAAATTTTATGTCAATTTATAACTTGACAGAATTATCTCGGTCTGATTGGCCAAGGTGTCCCAGCCAGAATACTATATTACAGGGAAAGCAGGCTGAAAGAGATATTTCTTTTTCTTGCAGAGGTTGAGTTTTCCTTTAGGAAATGTTGGGGTAGGGGAAGAAAATTGAAATCCAAATAATTTTCAATAATACTTTTTTCCAATTTCTGAAATTTTTTGCTGGTTGAAAACTCAATTTTTCCTCCACATAAAGCTATTCTGGAAATGTATTGACTATCTGCCACTGTGACACCTTTACATGTCACCATCTATCATTTACATTTCAACTCTGCAATCTGGAAATTTAATCAGAGACTTTGAGCACAATATTACATCCCACTCACTCCAAACCAATGGTTGCTTTGGGGGTCCATATCCAAAACCAAGAACAAGTCATTTGTTTTATCAGATGGTATCAGGTATTCTAGGGGAACAAAAATGCAATTACTGATAAAAATTTAGCTATCCTAGACTGAAAAAAATGACAGTTCCAGTCATTGCTTGTGGGAGTTTTTACTATTAAGTATGCATCAGAAAGCCAAGGGGTGGTGGATACTCCACTGTACCTTGTTTAGTATGTGACACTTCATAAATCTCATGGTGAGATTGCTAATAATGGGAGTTATAGCTTTTTCAGAATAGCCTGGCATAGGAATAAAGAAAGCTTATGTATGCAGAAGAGTCAAAGCTGTTCCAACAAACACATTATTAACAACCTTACACACTCAGCTGATCTCGTTTAGGCCTGGCAAATTACAGATTTTTACGCAAACAGACCTCAGGAGGGCACAGAATGCAATACTTGGCTTGTACAGAAGCTGGACCTTTGACCCTGCCGGGGGGCAGCATGGATCCCCCCAGGGAGTGTCATGTAGCAAGTCAAGAAGATTTTATATTTCTTAGGTTTTCTCTCAAGCTTTTTAAAAAGTCCTAGCTCTTTAGAAGAGAAACAAGCACACACCAACACCAGGAGCTGACCTGGAAAGGGGCAGTCTGGGAATCCAGCTGAACCAACATTTCTCAGGCATTTCATAGCAAGCTCTGTTATAAAAATATGTTCACAGCATCTCTCCCATATGAAGCAGGAACCAAAACATCTCATGGCTCCTTGGACTCCTATGCATACTGCCAGTGTAA
This sequence comes from Sula dactylatra, assembly GCA_013389905.1. NCBI lineage: Eukaryota > Metazoa > Chordata > Aves > Suliformes > Sulidae > Sula > Sula dactylatra. The sequence goes on along the minus strand of WEKW01032169.1, from coordinate 551,970 downwards.
AATTAATTTAAGACAACCTCCTTGCTTTTCCCCACTGGCTTTGGGCCACTGGAACGGGGGATGGAAACATCACCTTTGCAGAAGTGCAGGGAGAGCCGCAGCAGACTCTGCCATTTTGCTGGGATGAAGACTTCCTCTGACCTCAGCATTTGGCAGAACAAAAAGAACAGAACTAGGCAAAAAGAACCTTCCCATTCCATAACTTGCTGTGAATAGTTTTCCAACCAAGTGAGAAGGAAAACCAAAACTTGACTAGGTTAATGTGAATCAGAGAGAGACTCTTTTGCTCATTATGGGTTTGGGGTTTTTTTTCAGTTTCATTAAAACCCAGATACTGAACATTTGAAAACAGAAAAGATCATTTGCCAATGAAAACCAATGCACAACCTACCAGGTTTTGCCAAGGATTTAGACAAAGGTAAAATCATCCTGCTCTTTTCCTCCATCTTTCTTGTTCTCCTATTAAATAACATGTACTAAAATAACACCTGTCCCAGACTGGGCCCAACCTTTACATCCTTTTGATGGAGCAGACAAGAGGAGTGGACCAGGAAGACTCCCTAGTGCTGGAAAGAGGACCGTGACAATGCCAAGATTCACACCCATATCTCCTGGATCTGGGTGTTTTAACAAGTGTAGTGGCCTGCAACACAGCTCACAATATCTCATCCTCTGCAGGAGCCCTGCACCACAGCCTCTACTGGGGCAAGGACCAACAGAAGATACCAGCCTCTCACCCAGGTGGTGGTGTATGCAGAAATTGTCGGTTCCAGGATAGTGAATACAACCGTTGTTTTCAGATCTCTCTAGAGAAATGTCTCTTGTCTGGGGCAGTTTTCCTCTGCTAACACCACTAATCCTGTTAATAGAAATAGCATCAATAAACCCAGCTCCTTTTGATGTCTTCCTTCCTAATCTTCATGGTGGATTACTGCAGTAGGTCACCTTGTATCCTCCCTTAACCCTGTTAGAGCATCCTCCTTTGAAATCTGTAATTATCTCTCTCAGATAATTGCCAAAATCACTTGCAGTCCTGGAGAGATCTTCAAAACCTACTTGTTTATGAAAGCAAATAATTCAGGTTAATCAAATATTGTGAGATTTCCACTCTGCCTGTCTATGAATTTGTACATTTAAGTCTGCGTATTGGCTGTTACACAACCGGCCTGAAAGGCAACCTTCACTGCAAGAGATAGAAAGACAGTTGTTACAGGAGGGCAACTTCACCACTTCACTGCAAATCTCAGTTTCAGGAAAAGGGTCTTGTCACTACTGGATGGCTCTCAGTGAATAGAGGGGTGTTACTAGAAAAGAAATTGAGATACGCTGGGTGATGGAGTGCTGAGCATTTCCAGTGCCCACGGAAACCAAAAGACACTGCAGTGCAGGAGTAATGCTGTGTGGTCAGTGGCAGTTTTCAGCATCACTTGACACTGACAAACTGAAGGAGTCTGTTAGCAAACAGGTCTGTCTCAAGGGATAGGGGAAGCAGTTGATACAAGGAAAGAAACTGCAGGCATGTGCAGGCTGCACCCCTGCAGGGGAACAGTTCTTAGCAGGAGAAAAGCCTTGCCACCACCTCAGAGCAGCTAAGCTTTAGGTGTGGCGAGGGAAGACAGACTCCAAACAAGGACACAAGCTCTGCTAGATATCTACTGTAGCACAGCCAAAACTAGCACAGGAATGTAGGAGCATCTTGGGGAAGTGCAGGGTCCAGGCAATGCTCTGTCAGTGTTTACAGCAGTGCTGCACACTGCTGGGTTTGCCCTGGCTCTGGCCCTTGTCTGGATTATCCTGTTTCTTGTACCCTCTCCCTGTGTGGTCCAAGCAGGCCATCCTGTCTGAGACTTCCCAGGGCAGCACAGTTTGTCTGCAGGGGAAATCTCTGACTCTATCAGAGTGCCACTGACTTGCGCTCAATATCTGCTGCCCTCTGGGTATGTGACCTAACATTCAGCATCGGGACAAGTGAAGAAGTTGGACTGGGACCCTAACAATGATCTTTTCCAAACACAGAGAACCTGAATTTCATGACAAAATGGGCTGAACTGAGTAAACCTGATCACTGTCCAGCTCCAAATTCTGGAACAGACTTGACATTTTTGGGACTATTGGCACATAAAGGAAAGATCAGGACTCTCTTCACCACCAGATTGTGAGTCCAGTCGCATCTTTGATCTATCCTAGATCATGGCCATTCATCTGTTCGTTTCCTGTGAAAAAAAATTCCAGACTGACTTCTGCAAGTCAGGAGCAGCAGGTGTGAATTGCTCTGCAAGTGTCTGAGCATGCAGGCGAAGAGAAATCACTGACGTTCATGGAAATTACCTACTTTCCAGAGTCCTCTCTCAATTTATTCCTCTCTACAAATTTAGCGAGTAATCCTAGCTTGCTGCCTGTAGTTACGCAGTATCTGGATTCTCTGGGTTGGCCAAAAGAGTGTCGTGTCTTCTCTTAGGTGCCTGGTTGTTCTGAACTACTTTGTGGCCATAGCACTAAGACAAATCCTTGTGTGCTAATATGTTACAGACACATCTTTTCATCTGATCCCACACACCACTGTTTTCTACTATAACAAAATATTATCTATGTCAAGCTGTACAGATAGAATGAGAAAATTTATTTTTTTTTAAGAAATGGCAATTAATTTCCAGCAGAGTTTAGCAGAGTTTTGCAAGGATCTATAAAGTTTTGGTTCAAATTACAGATAAAGCATTCCATATACACTTATTGTATCTTGTCAATTTTTAACACTTTAGCGATACTGTTCAGCGATCTCCAAATTCCTCTCCCATCATTTGCAAGAGGTGGCAAATGATGGTTTCTTGAACCAATAACTATGATAAAAGATAATTTTGACAAATATGAATCACACATTTAAAGGCAAACAATCATAAATTCTTTAACACTCTCTTCAGATTTTGAAAAAAATCTGTAGGGTTTTTTTCATTCTAAATGACATTTGTTTCAAAATTTCACTTTTAGTCATACTACAAGAGAAATAAATATCTTCTGAGATTGAAAGTGAAATGGAAGTGTTGCAAGATCTGCCCAAATTTCTGTTATCAAAGTGAATATTTTAAAATATCTTTTCTCTTCTGTTTTCAGAAAGGAAAAAAACATCATGATATCAGTATTTCACATCTAATCTTCACTTCCAACTTCACTTTCCTGTCTCATCTTTTCTTAAAGTAGCCAAAATTGCAAGAAAGCAGCTTTCTATAGCTATAGTGAGTACCTGTAAGAGCAGTGATTCCAACCTGGCTGTCCCATCTACGGAAATCAACAATTTGCATAAATACAGAGCAGCACTGGAAGTGCTGCTCTAATTAAGAAGCTATAATATAAACTCTGTTTTTATGAGGCCCATAAAATTCATTCTGGGATGGACTTGGCATCAGCATGGGACCAATCTGCTGCTGTTTGTTTATTTTTTTATTGATTTGTCAAGAAAGTAATATACATCGTGTTCTCATTCTGCAATACTGTTGCTGTATAATTGAAGGAGGCACTTCTGGTCTAAGTCCCTATTTGCAAGCAATTATATGTTGCTTTAAAAAATATGTGTTGTGAAATTGTTTTTTCATGTCTCTCATGAGTGACAAAATACAAGTTTCAATAAAAAAGATGTAATGGCCAGTTCTGGGACTACCTAGTTAAAATGTTTTCTCTGCTTTTAAGTAATACCAGTTCAGAATTGCCAGATACAGGGAGTGTGGCACTGCCTATTGCAGTCAAAAAGCTCAGTAGTTCAATAAAGAAAATTAATGGCATTGAATCCAATGATTCTACAAAGTGAAATGCAGTATTAGTTCCTGCTGCTTTTTAGTACTCCATCTTCTAGACTCTATCTATTCCCTGAGTAACCCAGCTTTATTAACAAATAAAAGTTTTCAGTCCTGCTGGCTAGAAAGAGAAGATTAACATACAATATGCAAAAATTCAGCAGATTTATACAGTAAAAACATTTTTTTGTCTTGCATTTCATGAGTTTTGGAAAACAATGTTTTGATGTTTTAATGCGGGGATAAGTGATAACAGAAAGATGCAAATATTGTTTTTCTGCTCCTTGCATTCTGCTCTGGCGTTCTACCCTGCACCAGCCCTACAGACTGGACTACCTAACCCAGGGAGTTTTAATCACCATCCCTCACAGCAGTCTAATACAAAGTCCAGAATCAAGCTTGCCATTACACGTTAGGAAAGAGGGAACGGAAGTGATGTGACTTTTCCTGTACCACTCAGGACATGTGGTTCGGCAACTGAAACTTAACCCACCCAGGATTATGTCCAGCCAATATCATTCCATTTGCTATTTTGGCCAGTTACAATTACACTGTGACAACATGTAAACCATCCCAACCACAGGGGGACAGATTCTAATTAAAGCTTTTTGCAGTCCAAAATGTTGAAGATGAAAGGTGAATGAGATAGTGAATACACGCGGGTCAGAACATGGGGTGGTTCATTTTCTTCTACAGACTTAGGGACTTTGAGTCTCTTATCTCTAAGACCTATGGTGACAGCATGTCTGTAGATATACGTTTGGACGCCTCTCGGTCCACTGAAGCCCACATCAGAATCTGTGCAGTAGACATCATTTGTACCTGTGGCAAAATAGCTCCATATAATTCACACGTATTACTCTAAATCCACCTGCTGTCACTTATCTTATGCTTGGCATGTAAGCTGCTCACAGCAAGATCCCTTTGACCCATACACAGCTGTGAGCAAGCCTGTTCCTACCACTTCTGTCTCAGGGCCCTCTTGCATCTCCATGGGCACCAGGACCTAGTGTAATAAAACCAATAAATAATATAAGAATCTTTCTCCCTGATGCTTAGTGTAACTATTCAGCTTCAGACTGTTTAATCTGGTACATAAAGATGGAGAAATACACAACTGATAAACTCAGAGTCAGTGTGACTGATATGTGCCATTCCTTAAAGGAAAGTTATTTATAAGGGCTTCTCAGCACGGTGCTACTGTATTGTCGTGATATGAATTTCTGCTCCATTGTGCCTTAGCTCTGTGACTTGCTTCTTTCTCCATGAAGCTTTGGCTTTGTTTCATTGCTGCACACATTGGCTCTGGGACACCACATATTTGTTTCCACATCTAGAAACCTCTTCTGAGGCATCATGTCTTGAATATGCTATATAAATAAATTGAATAAAGCCATTGCTAATTCCATCAACCTGACACTTCTTTTTTTACTCACAGTCCAGGAGGGGGTTTGCTTCCAGGTAAAGAAGACAAATACATCACAGACAACTAGGTTTTAATATTACACAGTCCAGATCCATTTCTGCTGGATATTTCTATAGCCTTTGACAAGATCCTGACCTTTGTGCCATTGACAGAAACATACAAGGAGGTGAAAAGGAAGGGTTATTTTCTGAAATGCAGATTAAAACCAAGTCTTCAAGGAACGTTAGATGTCCTGTTCTGCTGAAACATGAAATACCTTTGCTCCAGGGGCCCAACAGGTCTGAACATACTTTATAAAATAGAGCACTAGCTGTGGCCAGAGATAACCCTGATGTGAACTCTGCCACTCAGACTGTCCTTGAATAAATCTGGTTGCTCTCCATTGGTGGATGCAGAGTTGCAGGAGGCCACTCAAGCACAGACATCCATCAGCAGGGGCTCATCTGGAACTGTTTATATCTTTGTGAGGAGCTTGGTTCACTTCTTTGATTTTCTTTCTCCGTGTCCTGTTTACTTCCTTGGCCGGGGCCTACACCCTGATATTTCTCCAATATTTCAGTAAAAAAGATCCAGAGTAAGGTTTCACTATGAAGACACTCTTTTTTTCCATATACTCCACTCTCTGCACAGACTCTGTCCCATCTGATCACCACTCCCTAGCTCACCCATGCAGGGCATTTTTGTGCCATTTTTTTCAAACTGGTGTTTCTGAATCTCAGTCAATGGCCACCTTCAAAGGCCAAGAGGCACACACCCACCTTATCCCTCAGAGGGAGGTTTCTTCCAGACACTGTCTTTTAGCTTATTTTCTGGGTTTTTAGCAATTCCTCTGCAGTTCTGTCTGACACTAAAACCCCCCTAACTGCAGTTCAGTTTGAGCCAAAGGATTATCTTTAATCTCACTTAACAATTTTTTCCTTCCCCTCTCTACAGTGCCCTTTACCTTGTGGTTTTCCTGCCCTGCCTCAGTTCTCCCAGCACCACAGATGCCTCCTGCTGCCAGGGGAGAGCAAATTAGAGTTTGTTCTGTCTCATATGCCACTGACAAATGTCAGGGGAGTCCTTGTTCCCATTGCAAGAAAGGCCATATGTTTGGCTCCCAAGCCAGAACAGCAGCAAAATGCTGCTGATAGAAATAATGTTTGACAGAATGCATTTAATTCCTTTAGTATTGTGAATAGATACCCCTAGTTAATCCTTTGTGTTTGGGCTGTGTGTACTTACAATCACTTTAGTCTTAAAGAACTTGCAGAATGAAGAGGACAAAGACAGAATGCAGGGGGAACTGCAGATCACCATTTAGAGCAGAGCAAACTTAGTTGTGTGTTAAATACAGGGTGGCCTTCTAGGGGCAGGACTCAGCATTTGAATCATCAAAGTGAAGAGTCTCTTCAATGTGGTCATGAACAGGGTGAGCCCCACTCCTGCCGAGGTAGCTTAGCTCCCTCTGCACAGCACTGCACCCGCTCCTTCTTCCAATTCAGTATCGCACCTGCAGCTCTGTCCTACTTGGGATGCATGTGCAGTACCACACTGCACATTTTTCACCTTTCTCAGTCTTACTTCTTTATCTTTCCCCTGCTCCCCATTACCAATCCACATGAACCTTTGCCATTCCCAGAAGCTCTTCTTGACACACATCATCATGACCTCTTTCAAATGGTGTAGATTTAAGACATTATGGATATATAATTTAAAGCATAGCACTAGCAAACTGCCCTGCCACTGCTGCTGAACAAGTTTTTGGGTTTGTAACCACAGTTAAAGGAAAAATATTAGCTGCATATTCATAACTGAAGCTGAGTGAACCAGTTCCAGGAAAGCAAAGGTGGTTAAAATTAGTAAAGGTCATGGCACGAGTGCATGATAGAGCATTTTTTGAAAGGGAAACAGACCCTACAGATAGAAGGGAAGATTTGTGTAGTAGGATTTGGATTTAACTTCTGCTTATACAAGTTTTTTGTTTATGCTAAATCGAGTTAGCAGGATGGCATGCATAACATGATAGAGCATGAAAAATCAAGGAGGCTTGCAGTGACTGCATATAAGGAAGCATGTTTTGTTCCTTGTCTCTAATGAAGTGCTAGTCTTGGCACAGCAGCGAGCAGTAAATGAATTAGCAATGCTACAATCATTTGTGAACATGCCTATCAGACTCAGCAAATTGCCAAGCAGTTGGAGAATTAGATAGATGGGGCTATTCCACATTGTGCTACAAAGATTCGGAGACCTTGGGAATGTGATGGTGAGAGCACTGCAGCAAAGCAGTCCCTGTAGTACAGTACAACCCAGCCCAGTTCTTGGTTTAGCTTAGGAGGAAACATCTGCAGCTTGCATACTGCTAAATAAGCCTGTCCCCACCTCCCAGTTTAAAGGCAGGGTTTCTGCCCCTCTAAGAAACTTGAGATTAAAATGTGCATCCACTGATAGATTTTTCTGAGTTGGAAGTTTTTTTTCCCCCTGATCGGCAAGAGAATTATTATGCCCTACAACATGTGGTACCTGTAGGAACAGCTTAACAGTCATCCCAAGGGCATAAAAGGAGCTCCCTTATCCCAGAGGAGTCAGGGGCTGAGATGACAGGGTCTTTGAGAGTTTGCTGTGTGGGGGTGAGACAAGTGTGTACAGCAGAGCTCAGTGCTAGTGTCAGGAGGGTCTGGGGATTTTAAGAAGTACAGGCAGGATAGAGAGGGGTTTAAAATAGAACTGAGGTGAGTGGAAAAAAAAGAAGAAAGTCTTTTGTTTGCCAATGAGGCAAGTTCAGATCAATTACATCCATCCTCACAGTGACTTTATTAAGTTTATGCTGTCTGGGACGAAAACAAAAAATTATTTTTTTTTTTATTTCAGAACAACTGGAGCATATTCCCTTGACATCTTCAGAATTAAGTGTTTTGATTTTTAACATTTGCTTAATTTGGTTGTTTTGGTGTAAAGAAAATGAAACAAAATATCTCTGCAGCTAAGGCAAGTCATTTTGTCTGTCAACAATTTTAAGTTACTTTCCAGTTTGACAAGTGAACTGAAATGACACAGCTGTATTTCCTGCCTGTATATACTGGTGAGACCGTAACCAGCTACAGCCATTGTATTGTGCCTTAAAGTTGCTACTGGTCATCTGGGCTTTTGCAGGGCTCTTCCATGGCTCTCCTATAGCTTAAAGACAGTCTGAGTGTTTCTTTCCTTTATATACATGTATGGGAGGCAATGGAAAAGGCCAGGCTCAGGCTCAATTCGTGGCTTATTTTCTAGCACCACCTGAGTGTGAAAAATTCTAAGTCCCTTGGGGAGTAATCTAAGACCATCGATGCTCCATTCTCTTTGGTTTTATCTGAAACTGATTTTCTCATGGTCATGCAGGGAGTCTTTCAATATTTTATGGCTCAATTTTTCTTAACCAGAAAATCTAGAAATTAACTTTTTAGTTTCTTTTAACTAAAAGACAAGGTCAGCTATAAAACCAACAATCATTGCCTTCTAAGAACTGAGACTAAAAGCACACCAGATGTAGTGCACCTCTCAGTCACAACCCGAGAAAGCAGAGGGAAGATAGCAGGACAGGAAGGGTCTGGAGTATTTCCAGTTCTTTCCTTTACTGCCATCTGCAGCTGCATTTTCTCCTCCCTGTGGGGTGGGAGTGCTGCATTTGTTTGTATAGGAAAGAACTCTGCTCCCACCAAAACTACTGGGAATTACGACCACTGTCCTTAAGGCCCAGCATGAAAGAACTTTAAGAGACATTCACAAAATCACAGAATAGTAGGGGTTGGAAGGGACCTTTCAAGATCATCTCGTCCAACCGCCCTACTTGAGCAGATACACCTAGAGCAGGGTGCACAGGACCGCGTCTAGGAGGGTTTTGAATAGATCCAGAGAAGGGGTTTCCACAACCTCTCTGGGCAGCCTGTGCCAGTGCTCTGTCACCCTCAAAGCAAAGAAGTTTTTCCTCATATTCAGGTGGAACTTCCTGTGTCCCAGTTTATGCCCATTGCCGCTTGTTCTGTCATTGGGCACCACTGAAGAGTCCGGCCCCATCCTCCTGACACCCACCCTTTAGATATTTATAAGTATTAATAAGATCCGCCCTCAGTCTTCTCCAGGCTAAACAAACCCAGATCTCTCAGCCTTTCCTCATAAGAGAGATGTTCCAGTCCCCTGACCATCTTTGTAGCTCTCTGCTGGACTCTGTCCAGTAGTTCCCTGTATTTATTGAACTGGGAAGCCCAGGACTGGACACAGCACTCCAAATGTGGTCTCAGGAGGGAGGAATAGAGGGGAAGAATAACCTCCCTCGACCTGCTGGCCACACTCCTTCTAATGCACCCCAGGATACTGTTGGCCTTCTTGGCCACAAGGGCACATTGCTGGCTCATGGTCACCTTGCTGCCCACCAGCACTCCCAGGGCCTTCTCAGCAGAGCTGCTTTCCAACAGGTCAGCTCCCAACCTCTACTCATGCCTGGGGTTGTTCCTCCCCAGGGGCAGGACCTTACACTTGCTTTGGTTGAATTTCATGAGGTTCCGCTCGGCCCAGCTCTCCAGCCTGTCCAGGTCTCGCTGAATGGCAGCACAGCCTTCTAGTGTATCAGCCACTCCTCCCAGTTTTGTATCATCAGCAAACTGGCTGAGGGTACACTCTGTGCCTTCATCCAGGTCATTGATGAATATATTGAACAGGACTGGACCCAGCACAGACCCCGGGGGAACACCACTAGTTACAGGCCTCCAACCAGACTCTACGCCACTGTTCATGACCCTCTGAGCTCTGCCATTCAGCCAGTTCTCAATCCACCTCACTGTCCTCTCATCTAACCCACACTTCCTAAGCTTACCTATGAGGATATTATGGAAGACAGTGTCAAAAGCCTTGCTAAAGTTGAGGTTAAACAACTGCTCTCTCTTCATCTACCCATTGTCCCATGATGCATGACCCAGACAGTCATGGCATCACAGAAGGCTATCAACTTGGTCAACCATTATCTCCCCTTGGTGAATCCGTGTTGACTACTTCTGATAAACTTCTTTTCCTCTACCTTTCTTGAGATGACCTCCAGAATGAACTGTTCCATCACCTTTCCAGGGATGATACATCACCTTTCTGGGACTGGCCTATAGTTTCCTGGGTCCTCCTTCTTGCCCTTTTTGAAGACCTCTGGGGGCTGCAATGCCTGAGGGACAGCCTTAGCACTAAAGTCTGAAGCAAAGAAGGTATTCAGTAATTGCCTTCTCTGCATCCTGCATCAGCAGGGCATCTACCTCATTCAGCAGCAGGCCCAGTTTCCCCAGTCTTTCTTTTACTACTGGTGTATTTGAAGAAGCCCTTCTTGTTATCCTTGACATCCCTTGCCAGATTTAGTTTCAAGTGGGCCTTGGCCTTCCTCATTGCAACTTTATCTCAACCCACAGGTTCTACATTTTTTTTCCAATTCTTTCCCCCATCCCACCAGGGTGGGAGGAATGAGTGAGCAGCTGTGTGGTTCTTAGTTGCTGACTGGGGTTAAACCACAACAGCCAGAAATCCACAGAATGAGTGGCAGCTGGTGGACATGCAGCAATTCAGAGCAGGACCATCCTCTGCCTCCACTGCCATACCATGGCAAATGCCTTTGGTTTCTTTCTGCAATTTGGAAAGGAGGTGTTCTCTGCAGGACACAGCTGCTGTGTTTACCTGTATCTGTGGGGTCTGGTGGGCTCAGTTTCCCAGGTAGCAAAAATAAATTGCACATCTGGCTTTCTCACACACAAATCAGAGAGACGTACCACAGTACTGCAGCAGGCAGCAGGACAACAGCTGCTCAGGGAGCAAGACATAACCCTGATAGCTGATGTCAGCAACCTTCAAGTCTTTAACATTTCCAAGTGAATGGTACCTCTGCTATCCATCCCACACCAAGACACTTGGTGCTGGCTGCAGCACAGCCTCTTTTCTCACACAGGCTACATAAAACAAGGCATCCCAAAGCCTCCCTCCTACTTTTAGGACTAAGAGGATGGGATATGGAGAGCAAAAATGACACAGGTCCAGACAGGTTCAGTACAAGGTTGGGATCAGGGTTATCCAGGCCTGCTGGCACAAAGACTGGAGATACAGTGAGTAGCAGCAGCAGAGGAGCTACAGTTTGCCCATACACAGATATCTGTATCTCTGCATGTATATTGCAAAAGCAAGAATGTGTCTTCTATTCACTCTGACCTGTTCAGCATTAATGTGAATCTTGCAATGGGAGAGCAATCAGCAGAGCAGGGGTGGACCACACCCTAGCTCTGACACATTGCACTCATGAATGAAATGAGTTCTAGGACAAAGCTCATCATTAATAACATGGCAGTAATTTTCTCTTTCTGTAGTCTCACATCAGGCACTGAAATCTGGTTTCCAGAAAATAACTGTTATCTAGGAAGTCTAAGAAGAGACCAAGGTGCTAGCACAACCCTCACACAACCCCCTTTTCCAAAGTCATGGCCGCTATAATAAATCCTTCATGTTCCACAATGTGTCTTCCCAAGACCAAACTTTTACTTAATCTTTATTAAAAAGAGCTGGAAAGCTATGAAACAGCTGCAGATACCCCTTTCACTGTGGTGAACTCATTAACATGCAGATCCACATCACACTGAATTGACAGCATGGCTTCCCAAGTTCAATAGACTCTGGACCAGCCTCTTACTGAACAAATGAAGCAAATACTCCTCCAAAATACACTCTAAAAAATTATTGCCTTCCTAATGTTAATTGTGAAGCTCAGGCCACTATTTATGGCAGGGATTCTTCCTATATATAATCATACTTCATTGTTTTCTAATGAAATGCATGATATAGTTAAATGAACATGAATGGAAGCAACAGTGCTGTAGACAAGAAAGCAGGAGGGATATATAATTCATGTGATCATTGGAAAAAAGCCGTGTGATATCATTCCATCAATTATCAGCCTCTAATAATTCTGCCACCAAGTAAATGAAAGCATTTTATCAATTAGGACCAATTGTCTCTCCATAGAGAGCACTGAATACTGCTGAAAACCAAATCATAACTGCAGTAATATAGAAAGAAAAGGAGGGAAACAAGTCTGAAGACAGCTACCCTCTGTATTGCAGATAGTCACTTAACTAGGCTCCATTAAAGGCAGTGAAAAATTTGCAGCATAAAATCTAGCAATAAAGAGTTTTGGGGGGAGTAATCCAGTGATTTAGATTCAGGAGACCAAACTTCATTTCCTCACTGCCAGAGGTGTCTAGGTTTGCCATATCACGGTCTGGCCTGGACCATCGAGCTCCATTAGTCTTCACTCCCTAGTTGGAGTGGCATCTATACTGTGGGAAATGGTATTAGACTGCCTCAGTGGGACAGACACGCTCTCTGTCTCTGTGAGGCCTGTGACCTCTTTAAAACCAATCACATAAGTAACATTTCAGGTGTGTGAAAACCTGCAGTTTATAGTGACAGTGAGAGAAGGATTCTTCTCTCCTCTGTCTGAATGACGATGGCACAGATATCTGACCCACCCACCTAGGCTTCTTCTGAACAGGTGGAAACAAACCCTTCCCTGACGAGGCTTATCTACCTTATAAATGATGTGCTTTGATTCCTCTATTGTCCACAAGTAGCTTGATTCAATATCTGAATTGCAATGTCTTATTCTGAACAGATGCCTGACACGGTGAAATTCACACTTAAGGGGAGAAGTCTTTGGGACCTTTTGCTCCAACTACTCCAGCCTTGCAACAAAGTCACTGAGGGTGTGCACTGCAGGGTCAGCTTGGCCACAGAAGGCGGTGCACCTCATGGGAGAAGAGGACTGTGCAGGGGAAGAGAGAGGTACTGACTGGAAGTAAGATTTGAGAATCCATGATTGCACAGCAATGGACTTCACATCCCATAACAGGCATGGAGGGTCTGCAGCTGCTATTCTTTGATATAGCCTGAAGTCATGGTTAAGGAAGGACTGGAGCAATGTTTCAGCCTGCTGGTATGAGTGCTGCCCCTGCAGAGTCTTTAAGCCCTTCATGGAGCTATTGTGAGCACTCAGCCAGAAGCTGTCTATTCAGAGGGATTTTCTTTCCTCCTCTCAGGATGGGAGGTTGGTATTTGACTTCATTATCTCCTAACTTAAAGTTCAGGCCATCTGGCATCCCAGTGTGCAAATAATCTTGTAAATTAAAAGGAAAAATATGGTCATGATTTCCTTATGACTACAGACAGGCAAGCTATTAAATAAATGGTGATATGCAGAAGGTACTTGGAAAGAAACAAAGTTAGTTGCCGACATTCCACACCCAGCAGGTAAAACAGTGTTTTATGAATGAAGGTGACTTGAAATATAGCTGACCTTCTTTCTTTCTGGTATGTTTTCCTTCACTGACTTATTGCATGGACTACTGATCCTCCTTGGGCTGGATACAGTGCTGGTGACTCAGTGTCAAACAGTCGTAATTTTGTAGAACTGTCCTTAGGCTTTTATATTAGCCTTTTGAGATAATTTCCAACAAGTTCATTCCTCACCTTAGTCCAGGAACTAATTTTGCTCTCTGTTGACCCTACAAAACTTTTTCCACTTCATTTTCTTTAACTAATCTGGAAAACTTCCTTCATAAAAGCTTTTAAATTACCACCCTGTTCACTCCTTTCTTCGAAGTCCTATTTGCCGCCATGCTGCATTTTTCACAAGACTCCTATTTTATTTAAGAGCATTAGCAATTTCAAAAGATGTGTAAGGATGAAAGATCCTTGCATGTTTTAATGAACCTCAAAATGAGCTTTAGAACAATTTGATTAGAAAGCTCTCAAAACCTCAAGTGCTCCCTCGGGACTGAGCCATAATGAAGATAATAATTAGCAAGATCAAATTTTAAAATTACTTATTCCATAAATATATGTTTTACTCCTGGTAGTTGGAGCCAGAACCAAATAGGTAAAGGTCTGGAGAAGTGGAACAAGGCTAAGAACATTAGAAGAAATCGAAGTACTGATGCGTAGCCTCCACAGGAAAAATTAAACTAAGGTGGTAGGAAAGAAAAGAATAGCTTTGTGCCTACTAGAAAAATCAAAGCTGAGACTGGGAGGAGTGGAACATCCCACCTTGACCATGTGCTGAAGATACAAACATAGGTTGTGACTTGACAACTCCATGACTTGGGAGAAGCAGGGGGTTTGCTGTGCTTTCTTTCTCTGTTCTGACTCCTCAGGAAGAAGAGACAGAGCACTTACAACATTGCAATATTGCACAGGTTTGTGCCTTCCTATCAGTAGCTTCTTAATGAACACCATTTACATTATCGTGATCAGTCTCACCAGGTGATCACTTAGATGACACAACTATTTACAGTGAGAATCCACTGTCATTCAGCATTAGCTTGGCAACAGAGACTGTTCTGCTGGGGCAAATTAGTTGGTGAGGTCCTTGCAGCAACACTCCTCTCAAAGCAGAAGTCAGTATTGCCAGTCCCTGTTAATGTGCCTCCCAGCTCTCTGCCCTACAGCAGGGTGGACTGTAGGAGTCATTGTTCTTTGCACAGTCCCTGAAGTGATCCTGGATCATTGCAGCTCCTCCTGTCAACTCAGTAAAGGAGCATCTTTTGTCACCCTCTGGGACTGGCTGGAAACAGTGACAGTCCACAGGGAGAATAACCCAAGCAGAATATTAAATTATTAAATTAGAGGCTGGGCTGTACAGGACAGTGATGCCTTCCTCAGAGTCTAGGGGATCTCAAACCCTTTGTTCTGCTGTTGTTGTTCTATGCTTAGCATGCAGATCCAGAAAATGCACCCAAATCTTTGTTTTGCACCACAATTTTTCTCCCAGGACCTCTTTTCTCACTAGGCTGGTGCAATAAGTATCAAGAGCTGTGATACTGCTGTGGCGCTGCCATGAACAAGTAGCTAGAGCAGCTCTACAGGATAAACTCCAGTGCAACCTACTGGACCACTCAAGAAACCTCCAGCACATGCTTCAGTCTTCAGTGTGCCCTGGAGGTGTTCCCCTCTCTGCTCCATGGACGGCCTCAGAGCTCTGTGCTGAGCCTAGCTACATTCATCTATTTCATCTGCCTGTACCATCCTTTCACATGCCCAGCACCCAGACAATATGGAGATCCATGGCCTATCCTGCTTAGGAGGACCCTGACACTGCCTGGCTCAAGGACTTTGGAGACTTGTAGGCAGCTAGGATTCAGGCTGAGCCCAGGCTTTCTCCATCAGTGAGCCCTCCAACAGCAGAAGAACATGCATGCTTACAAGGAGCAGAAGGAAAGCAGCTTGAAGAGAGCTCCTGGCAGGTCTGCTTGCACAGCCGGTGAAGGGAGAGGCAGTGCAGCACAAGGAGCTGGCTGCATGTTGGAATTACACTTGCTGTCCATGAGATTAGCTGTTCCTCTAAGTATTAAAATGTCTCTTTCTACTAAGCTATTGAATATGTCACCAATGACAGCAGGTACCAGCATTCTAATAAAGAGCTACCTTGGAGGAACTGCAGTTTCCCCTTTGCTTCCCATTGAAACCTCTGGTGCTTTAGAAATTCAGATCTGCAGCCATCATGCCAAGACGCAGTGCCTCCAGCACTGCCTGAGCTGCACAAAGTCATGGAAAAGCTCCATCCCTGGGGCCTGAGACTGCCTCTCCATTGCTGATCTGCAGTATCAACCATATCCTTTAGAAACCATTTTGCATGGATTACTAACTGTACCACTACCCTGGTTGCATACAAACCACCTTCCTTATAAACAGCTGCCAAACCTTACACTGCTGCTGGTCGCTTGGGAGATAAAACCCACCAGAGTGTATGTTTGTTTCATAGTTTCTTGATGCTCTGATAGAGATTAATCAATCATGCCAAGTCTTCAGCTTGCTCTGTGATTTAACCACTTACAGTGTGCTGTGCTACTGTTGTCTGTTTTCTGCCTGGTTAAATGATCTTCTGCAGTCCAGGTCGCCTGAAGCTTAATGCACTGCCTGAGCTTTGTGGCATCAATTATTAATATTTTTAACTGTCTTTTCAATGGTTTGCTGCCTTGCTGTCCATCTGATGGTGCTGAATCGCCTGTTAATGACTTCCATGCCTCTATACTGGAATGACTAGCCTGTGTTTCCAGCTCTTCAGAAATCCATGTGTAGCTCTAGGCTGGGGTTATGTCCTGTGATCAGCAACAAGGTTGTTCTGATACAGGAATTGCTGGGTTTTGTGAGTCCCCAGTCACAGGAGGGAAGGGAGCCAGCAGGGTGTACAGAAATCAGTCTCACTTGTCAGGCTTGCTCCACACCAAGTGCAGGTCTGTCCTGCAATGGGAGCCCTGGTCATAACTCAGCTGTGAATTTTTCCCAGAGCTTCTCCTCCATGAAGCTCCAAGGTATGCATATGGCAGTTCCCAGCTGTACATATCTGTTATGCAGCCCCTAGAGTTGGGTGAACTGATGACCCTAGATCCTGGAAGGGTCCTGAACACAGCTTTCAAGGGAGGGGATTGTCCTTGGAGGTAAATAAAAAATTGTATCCCCTTGTTTTATTCTACTTTTACAATTTTCTCTGTCTGTCTTATCACTGTCTTTCTTGGCACCTCCTACCCTTGCTGCTGGCAGGTGCCAGTGGGAGACTCTGTGCTTGCAGATTACCCGGCCCCATGTGCCTTGTTATTAAGCATGCTGGACAGAACTCTGCCCATTAAAAATTTCCCTCTGTGACACACAAAGTCAGAAAGAATACTCTTTAGAAAGACAGAAATTTTCCCCTCCCTGTGAGTAACTGAACTTGGGGATTTGTAAAGCCACCTAGAGAAAATGGTAGGGCACCAGGACAAATGGCAGCCAGGAGCTGGGCCAGCCAGGGAGACTGGGAAAGACACAGGGGGCCAGCCTGCACAGAGATGAGTAAAAAAGGATGTTTCCTAGGAATTAGAGTGGAGTTTGTGCAGTCCTGGAACTCACTGAAAATATAGGTCTGGCTATCGCTGTTCCTAGCGCATCACAAATGATCTTCTTGAAGCCTTCCAGCTGGGGCTATTACATTTGCCTCTTCCCAGTGATTGACTTTGACAAAGAAAGAATGACTCTTGCTTTCTAGGGCCTAAGAGAATTTGTTCTCAGTAGCACTGACTTGTGCTTTCAGTACCAAATTCTCAGTTTCTTTCCCTGTTGACTACACTGGCACCTGCACATGCATAGCACAGATTTGTGAGAAAAATGTAAAAGAGAATAGCTCAGCTACAGCCCTCCCTCACTGGGACTGCTTCATGTAGACAAGAAAGAGGCAGTATTTCAATGGATGATCAGTTTTTGACATAAAAAGGCACCCAGCTCCACCTCGGGTTGTGCATAAAATTATCTTTTTTTTTTTCACTACCCCTCTTTCTCATCAGAAAAATCTCACCCCATGCTATTTTGAAGCTCCAATGTGTTGCTTTTCATTCATATTTTTCAATGTACTACTGAAACGTACACTTCTGAAATTTCACATGTGAAATGTGTGAACTGCTTTCCATTGAAAGGAAAGCCTGAATTTCTGAGGACCATTTCCATTTGTCTTGTTTTGAGGTGAAGTAGTAAGGAGAAAGCCCAAGGCATTCACAAAACAGAGGAAACATCACAGCATTAAGCAGTGTGCATGAATATGTGGTGATGAGCTCTGAACTGCCTTGCAGCAGTCATGACTTCCCCTAAGAGGAGTGGGCATGAATTTGTTAATCTTCCCTGAACAGGGGAAGAAAATATAAAAGTATATATATCTTCATTCCCTGGGGTGCCACAGCGAATGGGACAGGGCAGGGACTGCAAGTCCTGTGAAGGGACAGGCTCTGGACATTATTGCTTTGAAGATAACCATAAGATCAAAAGCGTATGCTTCCAGAAAGCATCAAAGACTCGAGCAGACAGTCACATCACAGCCATTATGCAAGCCTTGTGCTGGCTCATTTATGTGGACTCTGATCCCTCATGTCCAAGAGGTTCCCTCTGACTTGGAGTTCTGCAGGTCAGTAGATGATCAGGTTGGCATAAGGGCTTCTAGGGACTAAGATCTTAAATGGTAATTTGAAGACAAGAAGAAAGATGGGAAAGCCTCCTGCTCTTGAACACCAAACCACCACTAAGAGCAGCCTGGGAGAGCACTGAAGACTTGAATGGGGGATAGAAATAAAACTGAGGAGGGAAGCCTGGGAAAGCTTTGATGAGAAGGTAAAATGAGAGGGGAGAAGGAGCTGCCATACAGAAAAACTGCAAGATCCCAGGGTCAAATATTCCAGTGACTGAAGTTTTATTTTTGCCACTGGCGAGCTTGGACAGGTTTCACCAGCTCTCTGTGTGTTTCTCCCCACCAGCTGTCTGTTTGGATTGTCTGTTCACCAGGCCAGGGTATGTCTTTCTGCTGTGTATGGCCAGTGCCCAGCCCAGTCCCAGATGGGGCCCCTCAATGTTACAGTGACTGTAGTAATTCTGCTACACTCATCTCCTCCAGGCTCAGCCAGCTGAGCACGTTTGGAGGAGACCCACAAGGGATTTCTTCAAATCTGTGCTTGTTTAATGAGACATTCCAGTTTCACAGCATTTTTTCTTTTGCTGAGGCCACAACAATATGAAAGGGAACACAATGTCTTTGTTAGCAGGGTTGAAATTTCAGCCTGCTGCTCTCCAGGTCTCAGAAACATTTGGGGGACATTTCTACACAGCATGCAAAAAAGCCAGGTGTGTGCTGGTCCTTGCCACAAATCCATTTCCTTAAACAGCATCATTCTCTGCCTAATGCATTAAAAATACTTTTTTTAGTGATTTAAAAAGAATGTTCTAAAATACAGGATTATTTATGTTACAGTAACCATGGTCTAGAATGAGCAGTGTTGCAAAAAGATTACATAGATTATAAGGCATGTAATCATCTTTAACCTTTCCTGCCTGTTAAATTGGTTCATTTCCTTTCATTCATGTATCTGAATTACTTTGATGTAAATATATACTTTTCTTGGCTTCTTTTCATATTTATTTTTTTGTTTAAAAACAAAAGCAGCAATTAAAGAATGATAAAGACATTACTTAGTAGATCATATGATGGTTCCTCTTTAGAAAGGAAAGTGTTATCACTCTGTGATTCAAAGGACTCCAGCTACAATATCTCAGAGAGTGAATTAAATGTTTTGTGAGCTACTTGTATTAAATCTCCTGAATCTCCTATTAAATCCCTAGCATTTCAGCTTCAGAAAGGGTGGAGTGTGAGTATTTCACAAGACTAGAGAAAGTAAGGGCTGTGCTATCATATGTGTGTTTGGAGCAGGCAGAGCCCCTGGCAGTGACAAAGTAGTCAATGCAAATGCAGGGAGTTTCAATAAGAAAGCAAGAATCTGGGGACCCTCCTGATTTCCAGTAGCAGCCCCCAGGGGATGGAGCAATTTGAAAACTTCCTTGCCTTTTGCTCTGGCTGTTATGAGAGATTTGGGCAGCTGCTACCCCTGTGGGTGAACCCTGGGTTTTCTTTCAGGGCTATGCTGCACAGGGCTTGCCGAAAGAAAGCTCACTGGACATGCCATTTGTGTCACAAGTGCCGTATGTAAACTGACAGCTGCGTCTGCTGCTTCATGTGTCCTTCCTCTTTTCCCCATCCATGTCTTCAGCATCTCTTGGGCTAAGTGAATCCCCTGGAAGACCCTAACAGTGTGATCAGAGACACCCAGTTCTCTTCCTTGCTTTTTTTTCTGGAGTTGGGGTTGCTCAGCCCACTAAGGAAGGAAGACTCCCATTGAAAAATGACTGTACATTAGTGCTGTGGGTACTAGGATACATATGCAATGCTTCCTTCCTGTGGCAGAAATGTTTTCCTTTGCCTAAGCTTTTGGAAATTTTCAAATGTTTCTCTTGTGAATGCAGAACCTTTTCCCTAGAGCTAGTGGAACCTGTTGGGATGCTGTCCTGCCAAGCAATCTGCTAAGGTATCTCTATACTAAACATAGAGGAAGGAGGCAATTGTGAAGAGGAGAGAAAAGAGGTTTTCCCCAAAGTGTCCAGAAATGTGGTGTTTGCAGAGACAGCAGCTGGGTACTGCTAATTGTTCACCTGACTTCTTCAAGCAATGTTCCCTACTTGCATGATGGAAAGGCTCCTGAGGATGAGACAGAGAAACAAACAAACGTTTTACATTGTTCTTCAGACCTCCTCCCTACTGAACACTCATTTATCACTGGCATTAGTCCATGTTGCTTGTCAGGCCAGGATGAACTGATGAATCCTGTGCTGGCCACACTCAGGATAGAGTGGGGACAGGAATGATGTTGATCCTGAAATCTCAGAAGTATCTCAGGAAGTATCCTGTGACGGGCGGTGTTAAACCCCATCTCCTACCTTCCCAATACCTGCAACCTTCTTTCCAGCCTCCTCCACAGCTGGGAGTGATCCAGCACCCTCCCTCCTTCTGACTGCAAGAGAACCTGGAACTGTCCGCTTAGCCAAGGCTACCACTTCTGTATATCACCAGGATTGACAGGTTCTAGGGTCTGCAGTATCCCTTAAAGACTTCCACTGGCAGACAAGGGGTCATTAGTGTGGACAGGGCAGAACTATTTAGAGTCCTAATTGAAGACCCTTTTCATCCCTGATGGCTGCCCAGGGCCTCTTCTGTGCAGATACACCCATTAAAAATTTTAAGCTTGCAACGTGAGAGCAGGTCCTGGCACTTATTGCCAAAAGGTATCAGGAAGTGTTTGGTGAATAAAATCCATTCTGTATTGATCAGATCCCCAGGTCAGCAGGACCAGTCCTGATTACGTGCTATTGTAATAAGAAGGGCTTGTGTTAAATCACTGAAGATGCTCAGATGGGAAGCTGGTGATCAGTCCTAGTTTGTTCAGTTACCAAGATGTATTAATCTCCAATAGAATGCTCCACAAACTCAGGGCTGGCTGGTTCTACCAGGCTACATAGCATGGCACTAGGCTGGGTTGCTATCAAATGTTTCATCTATGTTTCCGTCCCCCATTATTTTAAGGCACAGCTCCTTTCTCTCTATAGTCCACATAGCTCTATCTTCTGCCTCACTGTTGGCATTAGCAGATAACAGATGTTCTTCAGCTCCAATGTCATGCTAATGCTGATTTATGGGTTTGATTGGGAAGCCACATTGCAAGAAGTTCTCTACATGGACTCACCCTGGGGAAGCAGGAATGCAGGGTCTCTAAAATTGTGAACGACAAAGGAGGAAGTGAAGACAGATTATTCACACTTTGTCAAAACACAGGCATGAGAGGCTACCCAAAGAAATGATCAGTTCAGCATGTTTAAAGAAAACAGAAGGAAGTATTTTTCATGCAGTGCCTAATTAAGCTGTGGAAGTCATTGCCATGGAAAGGAAAAATAAAGGCAAAAAAAGCAGGAAATTCAAAAGCAGATTAGACAGGCAAATAACCACATGACAGTCCAGGTACAATGTCAGGTGTAGAAACCTCTAAATGCCTCATTATTGGGAGTGGTAGGAGGAGTGTGGAGGCAGGGGAATGATAATTCTGTGCTTTTATGAGTCTCTCACTTTTTTGCTAAGCCTCTCCTGTCAAAGAGGAGATACAGGGCTGAATGGTACTGCATAGGTCTGTAGTAGATTTCTGACCAAGGAGAACCACTCCCGTGCCAATAGGAAGCAGGGCATATGATGAGTTTACAAAAAGGGGAATGCTTTCTGTAATACCTCAGGAAAAGTCAGTTGTCCGGGTGGGTGGTTTGTGCTGACAGCAACAGATCTAAATTTAATAATAATTTCTACGTGAAGTCACAGACCTGAAATTACCTTATGCTTGCATTCTGGCATATATATGATCCACATTACAGTCAGAAGACAGTCACCAACAGTAAGCTTGTAGAAATAGTACTGTGATGATTGTGTCTTGACATCCAGTTATGGATTGAAGTGGTGACGTTTAGAGCTAAAGGATGAGCAGGACCTATGATGAATACATTGGGGTCTGGAGACACTGCTGAGAGACAGTAGCCCTACAGCAGCAGTGCTTCCCTCATCAATCCTCATTGGTACCAGCAGGGATGATAGCACAGCCAGGTGTACAATGTACCATTTAGACAATGTTATCTGACTGGGATTTGATTTTGGTCACTAAACCATCTCATACAGTCACTACTGAAACAATAGAGTCCTTCTCAGTGCTTGGGTCTCCTAACCAGTTAGGAATTTAGAAAGACAAAATCCACTCAACTCTAGCAGAGGAAAGCCTGGAATTATTCCAGAAATTGTAATGTGGAAATGGTTGATGGGGCTATTGAATAGTGGTGCTCCTTTTCTACACAAGCATTTTCTCCAACCTTGGCTTACAATGTTCATCCACTCCCCCAAAGCCCCTGTCATGTGGCAACCTACCCTCCAGCTCCACCACCTCCCCACATCCCCTGCACTTCACTTTCACATACCTGGGATAAAGGAATATTAGAGAGATAACTCCGCTTTTTCACATGATAGTTTACTGTATGATATGAATTATCCTTGTCACTGCAAAGGATATTTGCAATAAACAATTTTTGCTACTCTTCAATAGCTAAGCCAAAATCACCTAATCAATATCTCCAGCTGGTACTTGCTTAATAGCTCATCAAGCCATGTGTCATTATTGTTGTACAAGCGAATGTGGACAGTGTCATTTTGATAACAATTATCATAGAATATGTATGAATTCCAGGGAAGCACCCTGCTAATGAATGTCTCCAGGTTGGAAAGTAAATCACAGAGCTGAGAGACAGACAAGTGGATATTTAAAACAATCCCCAAAGTACTTAACAGTCTCTGAGCACTGTAACAGCCATTGAATGGATGGTTATAAAAAAACAAGAAGCAAGTAATTAGGGGCTGTCATGATGGGCTGCAGAAACAAGAACAGGTTCCAGTGGCTGGCCTGTCCTACATTGGAGACATGCAGATTTTAATTGATTTTGCACATGTTGGTACAGGTTCACTTTTCTGATTGCTGAGATGCTTCCAATAATGGCCAGTTTGGGACTCTGCCTATCAATACCTGCACAGACAGTAGTTTGGCTGTGTGCTGAGAAGCCAGTTATACTTTGAGGCTGGACTTCATTTACTCAAACACCAAACTGCTGCCAGCAGCTTGCACAGTAAGAGAGAGCTGCTTTCTGTTCGATTTGTCATTGTCCATCTGTGTTTCTGATGGTTGGTGTTGGGAGGACAGGGAATGGGTGGAACGCCAAACTTTCTGAAACACAGAGCTGAAGTCTATTTCCATTTTCACCTGCATTAGAGGAAACTGGCAGGGGGCTGCCCTGGCCAGAGAGAGGGAGGGAGCAAATCCCTGTGGTTGTAGTGACTCGGAAGTGATGGGATTAAGTAAAGGAGATGGAACCAGACTCTTCTCATTAGTGCTCAGTGAAAGGACAAGAGAAAATTAATATAAAACTGAAATACCATTTAAATTCCATTTAAATATAAGAAAAGCTTTTCTTCTTATTGTATCCTGAACCTAGCTGGACACAGTCCCGGGGAATCTGTACTAGATGGACCTGTACTGAGCAACAGGGTGAGACTAAGTGGTCTCCAGAGCTGCCTCTAGTCTTAGTGACGCTGTGATGCTGTGGCTGGAAGGAGGGAGATAGCTATTAACAAACAATAATTATCATAGGGTGATGCTGAGTTTATCTTGAGTTTCTTCCAGAGAAGCCATGTTCTCCGCTCCAATTATATGTAACAGAGAGACAATTGCATTGGTCACTGGGGCTGGATGAGGATCAAACTATCCCTTCCCCATTCCCTCTTATCTCCCACTTCCTTAGAGACCAGTTACTCCATTTATCATCCGACAGCTGAGATTCAGGATTTCTGAGTGCAAAGTCTCACAGCAGTGATGCCAGATACCAGAGCTGTGGAATTTTCCTAGCAGTCTAAAGCCCTACTTGGCAGCCCTTGGGGAGGCAATCCAGACAAACTCCCCATGCTCTGGGTTGCTCCATACCTGGGTTCTGTGCTGGCTGTATGAAAAAAGAAAAAAAAAGAAAGAAAGGGAACAAAAAGCCCAGAAGGAGATGGAGGTGGGGCTATGGAAAGCTTCACAGGCTTACCAAACTCAGCCCTTGCTTAGATGCAGACTCTAACCTAAATTAATAGATCCTCTGGGGTCTGCAAAACTGGGCTAATATTTTGCAAGAATAGCTCTCCCCTGCTTCTTGCCCTCCAGTATGATGAAGACAAAATGCCTTCATTATTGCAGCATTTAACAGTGTGCAGTGTTTATGAAGAGGCTGGAGGATGTGAAGGAATCCAAACCAATTACATTAATCTCACAGCAAATGAAGCTGCAAATATTTACCTTCACTATACTGTTTTATCTTATTGGACAAGCTCTTGAGTTAATCTTAATCCAGTCCTTTAACCTTGCTAGATGGATTGTTCTCTCTGACATCAGGAGGTCACCTAGACTTCACAGTTGGTCTCCACAGGCAGACACGAGCTCATCTCTAAATTGCACTTTCGGCATATAAGCCTTATTTAAATCTCCTTCATCTATTGTAGCCCTCATAAGAAAAACTTTCCCTCATCCATCTAGTTGCTTGGTGTTTCAGTCTGGTATTGCAGTGCAAGAAGCATGCAGAACAACCCAATCGAATGATTAATGAACAATAGAGCAATGTTCAGATTTTTTGCAAGACACTATTCCTGGACTGATGTCAGTTCACCACTATGAAACCTTTTCTCACAGGAACCCATTGATATAGGTAAAACTCTCCTTAAAACAATATGCGTCAAGAAAGTCTCTTTTTTACTACAAATAAACTAGAACTGGAAAGCTCCAGCTTTTTTTTTGCTTTTTTTTTTTTTTTCCTCATATGACACCAAATTCAGTGCTTTGGGGTGTGGCTTCAGCAAATATACTGAAGCACCAAGCTTTAAAGGGTGTGAGTAGCAAACAAACTTGTGGTGCCCATGGGTCAGGAGCACTTAGGTCATGCTAGGGATGGACAGGGTTGGTCTGTTGTGTGAAACAGCCAACTCAATTATTGTTTTGCATACACCTTTCAGTTCTCTTTTCCATGACAATCCCTTCTCACGTTGAAGCTCCTTCACCCTACCAATACATAAAATCCCAGTTCTCTAAGCTCATTTTATCCTACTGACCAACAGTGGCTTTCTACTCTGCCCAAAAAAGTGGTGCTGGGTGTGTTCAGTTCTAGCAGTGCTTGGCAGAATATGCACCACCAGACAAAGCCCTGCAGAAAGCCAGCTACATAGGTTTGGAGCCCACCTAGAAGTAATATTAAGTAAGGAAAGGAGTTCTCTTATGTGATGAAGTTATTTCTATCGGTCTTTCCTAACTGGCAGACCAGTAAATATAATTTTTCCCATTACCAGTGAAAGTCCCAGGCTGTCTTTTGATCTTACAGCATGGAGTCTTGTGACTGGTCTGTATTTGCCTCTGCCTGAGCTGGTTTTGGCTTATTCTAGCTATTACAACAGTGCAGTGACTATGACTTAGCAAATTTACCCTGGATTAGCTTTGCTCAGGGACCAGTCTTTGAAAATAGCCTGACAAAGCCAGGTAACCCCTGGTGACAAACAGCCCTTTGTGTTATTGGGGCCCAGGGAGGCTCCTGGACAACTGTCAGTCTTGAGCTGGGAGCTGATGAGGAGGAATTAGATTGTCATAAGAAAAATGTATAAAAACAGCCAGAAGCAGACTGAAAACAAGGAGGGAGAAACTGCCACCATCAACATTGAACTCCTCCCAGAGAAGGACTAAGGATGCTAATGACTTCTTGTAACCTCTCCTACTCCCTTTCTTGGAGAAAGCAGGAACTGTTGATTTTAGGACCCAGAAGGACATGGGAAAGGTGAGCACAGTCCTAGAGAAGAGAGGTACATACAAGGGAGCTATTGTATAACAGTTTTAACTGTTCAATTAATTAGGCTTTTTTCCACTGTTTATACATTTTGGACATTTTTAGACTATTAAAACATCAATTGAAACAATGAATTCTGAGCTCTATGGATATATAACAAGCTCCTTTTGCCCATAACAATATTTGAGTGTAATACTGCTCTGTCTGTGATTTCAGACTCCATAGATGTGTGCAGGTATGTGTGGCAATTTCTAGGACCACCTTTGGTGATACATAGTTGGGTACATTCACAGGACAGGCCTTAGCATACAGTTGCCTAAAGCCCATCAACAAAAGTTGTTCTGAAAGATGTTGCCTGAAGGATTGAGAATATAAGGGTTTACTTAAGTTCAGCTCTCTGTCATGCTGTGTATGTCATCCTATAACACTCGCAGGGTTTTTGGTTATTCCATGTAAACAATTTCAACCTACTGATCCAAGCAATTGGTGGTTTATTTAACTTCTACTCCCTACACCTTGGAATCAAATTCTGCTTACTGCAGAGGGAAGATTTTGCAAGGAAGTCAGCAACTCTCCCATGTCTGCACTGAGGAAGTATGCACTCATGGAAACAGTGACACATGGCAGAACCAGCCATGACACACTTTGTGTGTCTTCCCATGGTCTGCTGAGCTCTTGTCAATCTGCCTGCTTCTCTCTGTGCATGCAGGTTGAACTGGGATTTAAGTAGGCAGGAGGTAGATACCTGAGCACGCAGTGTGAAATATTTTCACAGAGGTCTCTACAGGAAATAAGGAAGGAATTTTTGTGTTTCCAGAAGGTGTTGATTGAACTTAGAGCCTTCCTTCAAGAGCTCATGATGGGGAGAAGGCATTTGGTCTCAACAGTCAACCAAATATGAAGTCAGCTCTTCCACAAGTCCCAGGTGTTTAAAAAGTGCTATAAAACACCTCCTTCCTTTCCATTTAGGCAAATTATAGAGCAACTAGATAATTTTAAGTAAATAAATCCATTCTTTTGACATTTTTATCCCATGCCAGTTTATTCCCCTCATAAATTAAACTTACATACCAGAAATTGCACACATTTTCTGAGTATCCTGTGAGTTTCATTGATGGCAGAAGAGTTACATGAGAGAGACAGAAAAGCTTCTTAAAATATCAAGAAGATCCAGATGTGAAATAAGTTGAAAGAAAACCAGTAATCTGCTCACTAATCATCCTGCTCTTTTCCTTCCTTGGCAAAGGGTCCTGGGCAGCACACCCCAGTGCACACCGGTCTCTTGGTTTGGAGGGTACTGTATGAGACCAGGCCAGGGTGTACAGTGGTGCCACCTGCTCTGGGAGCATACCATGGTCTGGAGGACACACTTCTAGTAAGAAATGTGAGCTAAGTTACTGAATTTATCAAAGCAGAAGAATTGCTCTGAGTCAAATATAGTCTGCAGTCAACTACACAGGGTGGAGTGCTTGGTAGCGGGGATGTGCTTCTGTCGAGTAGAAGGCAGCTGTACAGGAGTCAGGAATTGGAACCTGAAACCAGACATATTTCTACAAGTATCGTGAAAATATAGATAAGTGAAGGAGACTCACTGCTGGAATAAATCATTTGGGCATGTTGCTGAGTGTCCGTCACAAGAAGCCCTTAAATCAAAAAGAGATATTATTAAGAAACAGCTGTCCTTTTTCCAGTAAAGCTACAGTATTGTTGCAGACATTGTAAGGAGACATTTCTCTGGTTTGAATGCAAGATTTCAGACTCAATGGTTAGTGTGGTCCCTCTGGCCTTCTGGAAAGCAGTGCTTGGAAATGCTGATCAAGCACAACTCCAGCTGAAGTCAAAGAGGGTCAGGAAGAGTCAGTTCCCAATACAGTTCACCCAGCCCTGGTTGCCTGAGGACAGCCTGACAGCACTATGTTGTTGAGGTTTCTGTGCTCTGCACAGGGAGCTTTGAAGTATTTAATTTATTATTTTATTTACTTCCCTGTGGCACTGGTTGCGGACTTAGAACTAAACAGCAATCACCGCTCTTGGGTCTCCTCTCTCAGAAGTTTCAGTGCAAGGTATCCTCACTGACTTCACTTAGGCTACTGTGATATATAAAGGCAGTTAATCCTCCATCCCAAGGTGACTGCATCCTATTACCTTGCCCGAAGACCCAGGGGTCCCAAAGGTCCCAGATTACAGCATATCTCACAAGGTATTGCAATGTGTCATTTTTAGAAGGAGGTTTCCCCTGGTCTACAAGTAGCTATTAAATTTTGTAGTCTAAGTGTTCACCAACGCAGGAAGATGTTAAACTGCTTTCTGGTGCTACCAGAGAGTTTTTTTCTTCATACTCTACTTATGAGCATCTGCCAGGAAGCCTTTGCCTCCTGTGTGATTGCCTGGATAGTCGTCCCTCCATCACACCATTCCAAGGAGAACCTACTTAGGGTTGCAGGTAGAAGCCTGGGCTATTGACTGGGGCTGCAGTTGCACTAATTGAACAGAATTTGGAACACAGCTGGATATCACACAAGAAATGGCTGGATGTGATGGATTACTGTGTGAGACATGACAAAATTTATAGATAGCCCTGTGAAAGACGGTTGGATTTCATGGATGGTTAAGGGGGAATGATATGAGAAATGGCCAGACTTCACAGGTAACATGAGGAGAGTCTCGCAGAGCTTTGGGGCAGGACAGCTAACAAGGCCAACAGCATCTGTGTAACCATATTGGCAACAGTATATAAGACCAAAAATACCTGGGCATCAGTGTCAGAAATACCAAATTTCAGCTTATATGTAGCAAAACTGGTATAAATGGGGAAATAGTAACAGGGACAAGGCTTTTTATATGGGAGAAGACTGGGGTGGAGGTACAGAGATACAAGGATACCAAAAAGGACAATCAGGAAATGAGAAAAAAGATGATAATGTATGCAATTGATGTGATTGATTCTGCCCAGGGCTACCTGTTGGGTAACCCTGCACTTGATCACCACAGCTGGAGCAGAGCAATATACCGCCCTTCCTTGTTCTGGCTGTACCATGACAGCCAAGCCTGTTTCTGTGGTGAGGAGGAGTAGGCTGGGAGCAGGGTGGGATACTTCACATGGCTGCCAAGCAAGCACCTAGGTGGATGGATTGAGCATCTTGGTAACATCATGTTGGTGACTGTTCCCAGGCTGGTGGCACTGCCAGCTACCTACCACTTCATAACACAGGCAACGTGAGATATTGCATCGCAGAATTCCCTTAACATACTTGATTCTTCACCATCATTTTTTTAACTCCTCTTGCACTTAATTTCCTCCCTCTTGCAGATGAGCAAACAACATAAGGAAGGAGAAATAGTTTTTCAAAAATCACTCCCTGGATTTGTTTCCAGTCTCACTGACTTTAAGGATCACACAAGTGTAAAATCATCAACTGCTAAGGAGATATTCCTGATTTGTACTACTATGAGAACAATCCACTTCTTTCTGCCAGGGAAATCCAGAGTCAGTCAGGGAAACCACTGATCATGCCTTCCACATCTGCTGCATCTTATAATTCTCTGCTGAGCTACCACGTGTATACAGCTCAAAATGAAAGGGCACTCTTGTCTTGCGTGTGCACCCATGTGAAGGAGCTCTGAGAGGTGGCAATGGAACTGGAGTTATGGAGTTGAGGAACAGAAGGGAGGAAATGTATCTAGGATTTTAAAAGCCCTAGGAAACAGCTTTGTTAAATGCAGTGGAGCTGGCAGGGTACTGGATATTTCCAGTATTTTGCAAGTCCTTGGGTTTTTTTTTTGCAAGAAATGGCAGAATCAGAAGTATTTTATTAACTAATCTTAGTTTTGCTGAACTATCTGTTTGAGGAAAAGAAAAGCAAACAAGCAATTCCCTCTACTCCAGATGAAATGTTTCATTTTGACATCTTTCAAGGGAGATCATTTATATTTTCATACAGAGTTAGCTCATTATGAAACAACTTTCAATTGTCATTTAAAGAAAAATCTTGAATTTGAAATGAAACACACTCTTAAACACAAAACAATAGACTTCCAACTGAAAGTGAGTAGCTTATTTCTTGCCAGCGAGCAGGAACCTCACCCCAGCACACTCCTCCCATTGTGCAGAAGTCCTGTTCTGCAACTACATCCAGGGAAATGCGGATTCAGAATTCAGAGGCAGCACCTGCAGTCCTGGTAGCCCCAGGAAGAACCATAATGCACACCACACCCTGTTTAAACATGCAGACTTTAAGGATGCATCAGTATCCAAGAAGAGATTAAATACAACAGGGAAACTGCACATAGCAATAACAAAGGCGGGACACCATAATAAGGCTGAGTTCTGGGTCATTAATTCCTTGTTATCTGGCTTCATTCAAATGCTCTGCAGATACACCCTGCTGCCCTTTATTTTAGTGAACCCAATCCTTACCCTGAGGTTCCCTTTTGCTGTTCACTTCAAAAGGCATTTTGGTGCCATATCACCAGTGACCTCTGTTTGGTGGGATTCTTTGTACTTTATATATGTTTATGAGAAAAACACATGGGGTCAGCTATATTTCCGTGCTGAGCACCGTGCTGAGGCAAGGGGGTCTGCAAAGAGCCATGCCCAAAAGCTTCAGTCTGCAAGGGAGACAAACACAGGCAGGATCCCAAGACCAGGAGCTATACAGACAGCCTGGCAGCACCAAGCTGGAGTATTTCACTCTCAGGAATCAAACTATAAAGCAGGAAGCAGGAATTCTACACTATTCCATTTTAAAGAGCCTGTTGCATTTCAGGAGGTAAAAGAACAACATGAGATATCAGGTACTGGAACTCTGGGTAGTCTATTGACCATGATCGTAAGGTGTCCTGGAAAGGATCTGGGAGCTAAAAGCAATACTGATGTTGGAGCGGCAGTGAATTCCACCGGCTCCTACCGAGATCCTTATCTAGAGTGGAACTTTCAAGTGCAAATTAATCACACACTTTCCAATAATCTATGAAGGTGCCTGAGCCCTTGCTCCTCTCTCTGTCCCTTTGCAAAAGCTGAGCAGTTTTTGACCACATCCCCATTTGCTGTGTTGAATGCAGCAGTTCTCAGGTAGGGCTGGGAAGCATACACTGGTGTGAGCTCTGCTTGTGGTAACATGCCTGCACTTACTATTAAGCACATACTCTCATAGAAACTGGAAATCAGAAATGCAATTGCAACATTTCTGCCACCAATGCGTGAACAGAAGCTAATGAGTGGCTGATCACACTGGACACTGAGGGCAGCTGCTTTCCCAACCCAGATCAGAGAAAAGGCAGTTTCTTTGATTTTAATTGCGACATAAAAAGCTGACTGAAGTTTCACCTCTGTCTTTACAGATCCTGCTGCCCATTTTCGAGTACGCTGTTTGCTGCATGTAGTTTGACCAACTCTGGAAATTCCTAATTCACACATTAAAAATAAAAAAAAGCAGCTTCTTTTTAGAATGACTTTTATTTTTCAATTGCTCAATATCTGTATTTTTTGTACTCAAAAATGCAATTCATTCAACCATAATAAAGATCTACAAGAGACCTGAGAGACCCCATACTTATGGATTTGGCCGGATCTAGACAATGAATTTCAATTTTATATTGCAGGCTGATTTGTTTTGCTATTAATTCTAGCAAGGACAATTGATCAATTGTTTTAATTTTAAATTAGAGATCTAATATCTGACTTTGGCTTCCCTTGTGGTCTTTCAGTTACTGCCTCTGAGCTGCAAAGATCACTTTTGATTTTTCTTTTCTGTAGCTAGTTCAGCTACCCCATATGAAGAATATCATCTGCCCTTTCCCCATTAGATTGGAGATGATGCAGTTTTCTTATTTTTAATTATATTCATTCCAAAAAAAGCCTAAAGAATAATGTGTAATTCTATGGTCATTGCAAAGTCTGAGGGTAGGCAGAGTCCTGAAAGGTCTGAGAGCAGGCAGACTGTGCAGAAACTTTGTTTCCCATTTTGTAAGTTTTTGAGGTTTTGAGATCTTTACATAACCATTGACAACTTCTCCCCTGTTATCACAGTATTTCTGACCATACTAGATAGACTTTGGAATAAAGGTCACCTAACACACTGTCCATCTTGTCTGGTACCATCTGCTACTTTTTCTTTCCCCCTACCATTTTCTCACCTTCCTCAAGTTTCTCTCACTGGCTGTTTTGCATTTTGGCACTTCTCCATGTTGGAGGTCTTGGGTGCTCCCTCCACCTCCTTCTCTTTCTCCTCTTGCTCTTTTTTCCCATCTTAATTTCCCAGAAACCAGCTCCCTCTACATTTAGGTCCAGATTCTGCCCCAAATCTCATGTACCTTTTGCTAACTCCTCTACAGATAGGAAACTGGGGTCTTGGTTGAGGATCACTTTCCACTTCCCGCCCTCTTCTTTCTTTTCATGACCCTCCAAATGGTCTTTTTTGGAAGTAAGGATGTTCTGAAGTAATAAATTTGTTGAGCTTTGTTTGCTGTGTTCCTCTTTCAAAATAAATTAGTCTTGCAATTTTCATTTGTTAGCAGATTTATTGCTTTGATTTCTTACTGCATACTGATACCCCCAATTCTGGTCTCTCCAGGTGCCTAGAGTGGTGGCAAGCTGCATTTTTACTTTTTGGGTCAGAAGCTCCAGCTCAGATCCCTGTGGCAACTCAGGAAAGAGGTATGTTGTGATTTCATTTTAAGTTCTGCAAATAAGCTTTGGTTCAGCCTGCCTTTTCCCTTGACACTTTTGGTCTGGTCAAATTCCAGTCCCTGCAGCTCTGCTCTGTTCCCACTGAAAAGCTCATTTTGTGAGTTTAATTTAACTTGAGTTGATGCTCCATAGATCATTCTGCAACCAGAGCACACTGTGCTCTGTGATCCTGCTGATCCTCACCAGATAAACCAAGCCAGACTGGGTTATGGCACGCAAGACTATCAGGAAGCCAATGTTGTTGTAATCAGTGACCTTAACTCAATGGTCTGTGCTGCAACAGGTTAAGTCATTGGTGATGACTCATAGAAAAATGGAGTGGTCATCTAGTTCACCCCTCTGCTAGGAGGTACTGACCCTCCCTGTGTCAATTCTGACACATCTGTTTAGCCTAGATTTAAACACCTCAGAAGGCTGAGGAACCTGTTAAACTGGGCTTGATTTCTTGTGGACATATTTATTTCCCCTGCTGCCTGTGCTAAATGAAGGGTGACAGCTATTGTGGGAATGGGAGGGCTCTGTGATTTCCATTTAAAGGTTATTCCACCGTTCTGAAATCTGCTATAATTCCAGTTTGGAATAAAAAAAAATAAATAAATTGAAATTTCCCTACCATTTTTTCCCCCTCAAAAATATTGTGGTTTTGGGCAATAAAGCATATACTGGTGTCAGACTAAAACTAAAATTAATAAAAACTTGCAAAAAACTCATCAGTCAAAACCTTTTGTTCCTATGCTTGAAAGGCATCTTTAGTAAACAAACAAACAAATGAAGACTTTTATTGAAATTAATTCTTGTAAAGAAAAAAAAAAAAACCAAGCAAACCGAAATTTAACAGAATTCTGTTATTCATCATGAAACTGTCCAGCCATTTCCACCCCAGTGCTCTGTCCAGAGCCAACACCAGCAGTGGCATTACATGTCTCTTATCCTGAGCCCTTAGGCAGACTCCAAGCCCTGACTCAGCAGTACTTATCCCCATACCAGGTGTGTTGCTGGTCTTCCCTGCAAAGCTGGAGGGTGCTGTGGGACAGGTTGTAACTGACAGGTTGTAACTTCCTGTTCCCACTGGCCATGTCAAAGACCTCTGAGATGATTCCAGGATGGTTCTGCCACTTGGCCAGGGGCTGTGAGCTCCTTTCCAACACCCACAGGCTCTACCCCACTCTAGGGATGCTGTGGCACATCCCTCTGTTTAAAAGTTACTGCTGTGCCAATCTGAGTCTTCAGGCTAAACCCAGGGCAAAGACAGCTGCAACGACTCTGCCAAGCACATTTTCCTCTCACCCTGGCTTTAATTTATACACTCACAACTGGCATTGCTTTCTTGCAGCCTGGCAAAGGACACCGGCTTAGCAACTTCATGGTTGTTCAGGGCTGGTCCAGGAAAGGCAGAGCCCCAACAGATTCACTGGCGCTTGGTGGACACTGTACCAATAGCACTGGGCAGAGGTGGCCACAGAAACAGATTTTGTAACAACCTTCATCCACTACTATGTCTTGGAATTACCAGCTGGCCGGAGAGCCACACTACCAACTTGCAGAGGGTCTGTAGTCTGCCAAGGGTGTGAATACACTATACAAGTGATAGCCATTCATAGCTGCAGCCAAAGAAAGGCTATAGCCAAGCAGCTCCAAGTGACAAAACTTCTATACATCCTTCTTCTGAAGGCAAGGATATGCATCAAAAAGGTCCTTAGGCTGCATTCTAAGCATATGCTTGTGCAAGCCTCTGATCACAACTATTCATGTTGTCTCCCTCTGGGCACACCAAAGGAGCCATTAGGGATTTGGAAAGGTGCAGCTGACATTTGCATTAAGCTGTGCTTGATCTGTCTGGGAGACGCAGACCACATCCCAGTTTAACAAGGCTGGGAAGACAAGTCTGGCCTTGTAAATACTTAAATGAAGAATCTAACACATCTGGCAAATGCACGTCTGACTCTCATGACACTTCTGTCCCACTCATTCCTCCAGCTCATGCCAACCACTGTCACCATGCTTGGAAAAATAAGATAGGATCTGAAATCTTAAAAGGCGGGGGGAGTAGAAATCTAGTTATCTAATTGATTGCAGAATAAAGACAAGCTAACCACATCCATCTTGCTACTGGAAAATCCAATGAATACCTGGTGCAAATGGAAGGTGATTAGGACATGGTAAAGCAGCCTCCTGCAGTGATGCAAGTACTGAAGGTGATGCTGAGGATGACAGTTGCTTTCCTCTGGCCTCAAAACTGAAAGCTTTTTACAGAAGTGTGTATTTATCATAACCCCGGTGAGACACAGAGAAACAGAAAAGGGGCCTGGGGCAGGAGTTTGAGTATTTGGTTTGCTCTCCACTGCACTGTCCTGCAGGCAGGCGGACAGACTGGAAGGTAGAATAGATTAGATAGAGAAGAGATGTATTGTGTTCTGGGCTCTCTCTTTCTATGTCATTAATCAGCTTCTCTTCTCAGATAATTTGTATACAGTATAACTTAAAGCAAAACAAAGCCTGTGGAATGATTTGTGCCTTTATGAATTCTTAATTCAAGCCGGACAGCAGATAATGTCTCTCAAAATGTTGCTACTGTGCTTTACAGCAGTAGCCAATTAATTACTGAAGGGATGGTGTTTCAGGGCCACCTCATCTCTTAAATAAATCTCTGTCCAGTGACAGAGAGAATTGTTATTCCACAGGCATAACACAGAGGGACAGCTCTGTACTGGAAAAATAGCTTCATCTACCATAGGAGAGGTATTCTGGTGCCAGGAATGACCTAGCCAGACACTGCAGAGAACACTTTCTGCTCATTAGATTGGTGTTGCATGTTGCACTGTTAGCCTTGTCTAGCACCCCTCGGTACTTGGTGCCACCTGAAATATTCACTGCTTTGTCTTGATGGTTGGACTCTGTGCTGGTGGAAAGCAGTGGGTAATCCTGTATCTAAAGATAGGCTCCCAGTGAAACAAACAAAGCACATTTGCTATTAGCAGGTCTTTAGGAAAGCTCAGCTCCAGCTGAGGCATCAAAATATTGAGTAAGTTTCTCAGTGTCCTACAAAAGGTCTGGCCACAGCTACTGGTGTGTAATAGTAACTCCATCAGTATCACCCTTGGGTCAATAAACTTTCATCATTATCTGAACAGAGTTTAAAATCTCTGGTTAGTTTTACATCTGTTTATTTAATACCAATACATCAAGAATGTTCTGCCCTTGGCAATCAATGAAACAAAGTATGCAGTGGGGTTTGGGTTGATTTCTAACCTTTGAAGTTAAGACAGGTATAGAAATCTGTCTGCAGTTTCCTCTGTAACAGTTTGTTCTAGGAAAAAAATGTTTTAATGTTATGCTATGATTCTGATGAAGAATTCTCTCTAAACCTATTGCAGACCAAAAAAACCCAAACCCTTATTGCTGAAAGAAATGCTCAGCTCAGGGATTTTATAGGTTTTTCTTTAAGATACAAATCAGGATTAATGAACAACCTCTCACTGCCCTCAATGGCAGCTGGGTGACCAACTGTATGTGGTGCCTTTGAAATTTTTCAAATTAACTAAGGCCGAGTGCAGTCAGTGGGAGTTGTTCCACTAAACACAGTGGATTTGGGATTGGAATTGCAAGAAGAAAGATGACCATGAATAACAATATGTACCAGCTGAAAAACTCACAACCTTTTGCTAGCCTGTCTCATCTCTGGTTCTTTGTGCTCTTAGATGAATTACGTAAGCCTTGTGAAACTCTTAAGTGGTTTAGCTCTGCACCCACTTTGCAAGGCAGTAAATTACAAAACAGAGGTGTCAAACCCATAAGTCTTCTCCAGAGCAGTGTGCAGATTACTGGGAGGCATAAGAAAAGCACCTAGGGATCCTGACTCACTTCCAAATGAGAAGAATGAAATAATGAATGGAAAGAAAGAAGATCATAATAAATCTTGTTCTAAAGTCTTTAATTATGAAGCTTTATTGTAAATCCGTCACAAAGAAACATTAATATGGAGCCACCAAATAGGTCAGGTTAATTACATCATCTGATAATGGTGTGATACCTCCAGCCTTCATAAAAAAAGTAATCAAATCCTCCAGGAGTGTGAGAGATTACTTTTTTTAATTAGTTGAGCATTAAAATCTCTGTGCTAACACCTCACAGTATTCCTCTAGCTTAGCTAGGATGATGCATTTTACCTCCTGTTTGACAAAATATGACATTTACAAGGTAAGTAGTAATTAGGGCTGCTTATCTGCATGCCAATTTGCATCCTACGTGGTTAGCCCATCATAATGTCATGGAAAACCTCTCCACTGGCTATACAAGCTTTGCTGCAAAAAGACATTTAAGGGGCTTGCAGCGAGCACCTTCCCTCATTTTGCTCTTTATATGCAGCCTGTGACCTCTGTTGTGTGTTTCATACTCAAGCAGGCATGCCGAACAAGCATAACCACCTTTAATACAAGCTTGTGTTGGCTGTGTTAAAGGGGAGGAGAGAGCTGGGATGTGTTCTCAGCCCTTCCTGTGACTCCCCGGGTGACACTAGGGAAAACACTGAACTCTTCTTCACCTCACTCCCTTGCTCCGGTGCTGGCACCTTCCATGTTCACAGCTCAGGTTCTGTTTGGTTCCCAAACCCTCCCCAACCCTGCATTTCTAGCAAAATCCCAAAACTTGCAAGACCCTTGCACTTTCCAGATCCAGGAGAAGATGGTCCATGTCCCAGGATTGACAAGCTGAGAGCATAAGGCACACAGCCAGGGATGTACCAGAGAGATAGCTTCATTTTTGTACTCAGCTTTAACATTAAATACCAATGGGAACATATCCACAGCTTTAAACAGAAACACTCCTATAGATTGCACTGTGCTTGGGATCAGCCACAGTTCCCCTTTCTGAGTGTTCTTTGGTTTTTCTTTCAGACACAACCATCTGAACAGGGTTTGCCAAAAACAGTTTTTGAAGCGGAATCATCTTTTCAAAAGGAACAAATATTTCCCTTGAACAATTGAATTCCTTTTGAAATAACCTTTTGGTAGGTTTCATGTTTTGAAAACTTGAAATATTTTTCAATTCTCAAAACAGGTTTTTTCTCACTTTTCATCCAAAAATACACTTTTCCCAGGAACTGTTATTATATTATGACAATATATTATCCATCCTTGTCTGTAAAATATCAGTGAAGATATTTATTAATGAGTTATATTAAATATCTATTTATACTTTTCCCACTTCAAGCAAATGGTATTTTTACCAGCCCTACTGCGCATTCCCCAGCAGTGATTCCAACAGACTTGCACTCACTGGCAAGATGTTAATAGTGTCACTGAGGTTCCTGCACCCAGAAAAGGTTTGTTTAAGACTTCAGTAATTGCTTTGAGCTCCACAGACTAATAATTGCCAGGCAGGAGAGCTGTGAGTCACCATGGCACTCTAATCCTGTGACCTGCAAAAGCACCTGGAGGAGGCAAAGGTTATTTAAGAAAGAAACATTTTTCTGTTCTGGTTAAAACCAATTTCTTTGTGTTCTTTTGCGAGTCAATGTGTAGTTGACTAAGGAGTGCAGAGTGTGACATATAAAAGTGGTAGGTGTTATTACTAAGCATATTAAACTGACAAGAAAAACACAGGGCTTAGAGACAGCTGAAAGGCTCTTTTAAGTCTCACCAAGAAAAACAAGCTAGTGACATACTCCTCAACCCAAGGTTGTACAGATGAACCTCAGAAGTCAAAGGAGAGATGAGGTTCACCACTCCAAAAGATGGCTAGACAGGAAGGTGGGATAACTGTCCAAAAGTTGGGTTTTGGAAAAGTAAGTAGGAACTTAAAAGGTTCTGAAAAGAAAAGAAAAGAAAAGAAAAGAAAAGAAAAGAAAAGAAAAGAAAAGAAAAGAAAAGAAAAGAAAAGAAAAGAAAAGAAAAGAAAAGAAAAGAAAAGAAAAGAAAAGAAAAGAAAAGAAAAGAAAAGAAAAGAAAAGAAAAGAAAAGAAGAAAAGAAAAGAAAAGAAAAGAAAAGAGAAAAGATTGCATTCTATAAATAAATATGGGCAGGGAAAATGCTGGGGAGGAAGAAGATCTAACAGACAAACTTGGCACAAGAACAGAAAGTATACACTAGCCATGAATAAATTCAGAGTGGAATATTGAAGAAAGTTTTCAGCCATCAAAGGAACAAAATCCTGGGACACGCCTGCATAAGCAGCAGGAGGTAGAGAAGTAAGCGGAACTAAGTTGAAGGGCAAGTGAAAGGCATGGAGAAAGCAGCTTCCCAGGTCACATAGCAAGTCTGTGTCCCTAGTCCTGCAGAGCAACCATGTCTTGAATGTCTGAGACCTTTTGGTGATGCAATGGCACCAGCCTGGTCCCAGGGGACCTCGATATTGGCAGAGGTGGATGTGGACTTGGAGTGATATGCCCATGAGATCCTGTCCATCCCTTTTGAGTCACCTCCCTCAAAGACTGACATGACATTTCCTCCCTGACCTTTCATCTTTAACTACTGGGTCAAAGAACACCTTGTCAAGGTCACGGCAGTTCTGGTTGCTGCCTTTTTGAGCTCATCTTAATGACATCAGTGTGAAATGGTGATGAGTCTGACAGCTGAACTCCAGGCTTAAATATCAAGAGGTTTCATCAAAAAAGAGGTTTCTCGGAGAAACCCTTGTCCCTGTTTTATAGCATGAGTCTTACCTGCAGGGGTGCTGGCTCAGTTTCTTTCTGTTCTCTTTTATCCCATGGTCTGGGGCACCTCACCAATATAATGGGACTAGTGAAGAGGGATTTTTGAACTGTGGAATTTTTTTTTATCACTGGATAAAGTTCAGGAAAAAAGTAACAATAAAGTTATTTTGCAATGATCTCAAACTTTTATTTAATCAAGAACAAACAAAACACCCCACAAAAATATCTAGGGCCAAATGAAACATTTATGGATTTTTCTGTTTTAAAAACTGAAATGAACTTAGGATTGAATTATTTCAAATGGAAACACATTTCAAATGGAAAAATTGAAATACTTGCATTCAAATCTGCAAAATGAAACATTTTGACCTATTTTTCTTAATGCTTCCCTCCCTCCTGCCCAGACTGTTTTGCCTTTACCAGTGCCATTTTTCTCCATTAAAACAGGTTTGTGCAAAGCAGTTTCCTCAGCTCTTCAAAATAATTTCAGGCAACTTCAAGGCAGGTCCTCCATTCTCTAGGAGAATCATGAGCAGAGAATGACCCTAGGTTCATTTTTTTATCCTTTTCCACAAGGCTTAAATATCCACTCCCTTGTGTATAGGGAGAGCTCCCAGCAAGTGGGCACCCTCCCTACTACATCT
This sequence comes from Sula dactylatra, assembly GCA_013389905.1. NCBI lineage: Eukaryota > Metazoa > Chordata > Aves > Suliformes > Sulidae > Sula > Sula dactylatra. Next base: position 511,966 of record WEKW01032169.1, on the reverse strand, counting down.
GTCAAAGCTCACGGAGATAGCTCCTTGAAAAGCACATCAGAAGAGCCAGGAGCTAACATCCAAGATGTGAGATCAAGCTGATCTGCCTGGGTGATCTGTTTGGTGTAACAGGCAGAGGAATGCAGCTATGGGCTCTGCAGAGATGTTGAATGAAGCAGGACTTGAAGGAGACTATAGTCCTGGTGGACACCGGGACTTCTGAGTTAGGACAACTAGTTTCCTACTGCTAGTAAACCTAGCTTCAAAGATTGCTTGACTTCTGGCATAAGCCAGGTGGCTATCTGGCTTGCTCTCCTTTTTTTGTGTTCCCTGGCCAAGATCACTACTGAGATGATGATTACTGTTATTTCTGGGGTTTTTTTTATACAGCTGATTTATCTGATATTTGCAACAACAATAAACACGCAAATCTGGGAGAAAAAAGATTTGCATGACATCCTCTCAAGTTGGGTGCAAAGGCAGTTTTTGCAAGCTTTTTTTTTTTTTTAAATATGGCTGTTTAGGATTCATCAGAAGAACACAGAGATAACCAAAAACATCCATTCAGAGCTTAGGTAGACATGGAATATCACTGGGTCAGTCCTCTGCACCTGAAGATCAGTTTTCCAGTGACTTGCAGATTAGCGATGCCATGGAATGGCCCTCTTAGGTATATAGGCAACAGAGCAAAACCAAACTCCAAATCTGAATAAAATGTTCACAGATCAGAAAGAAAACTAAGCCCACTACCAAATAAATCTGGAGGTGGCTGATTTCTTCAATTTTAAATGATACAAAATTCATGCCTGGCACACAAAGACTATGTTATTTCAGTCAGGTTTTGCTTTGAGACTGAAAATGAAATTGAAAGCAAAATATTTGGAACAAGAAGTGCAGAGAGCATTTCACAAAACATGGAGGGAAATGTTTGTGTAAGAGTCAACAAGAGAGACCACTTGCCTTTTGCTCAGCCACACTGCTAAGACACATGCAGAGCCCAATATTAGAGACTAGGTTAAACAAACCCCAGAAATAATGCTAGATGTTCACTATGGGACTGGTAAAATGTGTTGCTATTCTGCATAAGAAAAGACTCCTCTTTAAATGTGCAGGCAGTCTTCAGCACAATTTACTGATACAAATAGGGCAGCTCAGAGTCAGAGTGACTACAGAAAATATTTTCTTATATGCAAATGAGATCACATTATTTCATAGAAGTAACTATAATAGTTGGAAATTAGCAAATGTTTCTAGATTTTTGTTAAAGGCAAAAAAATCTCATGAAATGTTCCCAGATAAAAATGATATTAATTGGAATTTTGATTCTATTCCTAATGAATTTTCCTAATGAATTTTAATTATTAACTATTTACATCCAAGAGAACTCAGTATCCCTTCAAATTAGGGCATTACTTATAAACACGTTAATGTTTTAAGACTAGTTCTTAACAATGCTATACATTGCCCCTGTAATGGCTGTCAGGGTGAGGAACATTAAGAAACTCTTAATGGATGTTCTAGCAATGATTGTGCAGGATACTTTTGCGAGCCAGCTAAAAGCCTGAATCCACACTCTACCAGGATCCCTCTAAAACCAAACACCTCATGGCATATTTTCATGGTGACTCAAGTACACCAGGTCTTACAGTAACCACCACTGGGGCATGTTTAAGAACCACCCTGAGATTTGGTATTTGTCTGATACCTGACACATTTTATCATTTCAAGGCCAGGCAGGATGGGTGGAGGCAGCTGTGCCAACCACAGGGCACCTGGGATAGTCCATGTGTGATTTCCCTCTGGGTTGTCTCCAAGTCATCCCAGAGATGCTCCGGAGGGCAACACAGTGGATGGTCTTTCACCATAGTTGACCTCTAAACTTGTCCTTGAGGCTACTCTTACAATACAGCAGATACATCACTTGGATGCTGCCTGAAAATCTTTAAAAAGAGCTTCAAGGATATTTTTTTCCTTGTTCCTGGTAAAGAAAGAAAGGCAAGGAAATGAAAAATTGCGAGGAACAAGCCAACATGTGAATGAGCCTTCCAGCACAGTGTCTCTGTCACTGTTCCTGCTAATGCAACACACACCCACAGCCAGGCTGTGGATGGTGCTTACAGCATCAAGCCTCAACGAGTGCTGCAGGATCCAGGCCAGTTCCAATCAAAGTCAAGCTGATGATTTTAATTAGCTTTGTTTCCTTCCAGCCCCCTGATTCTTTACTCCACTTATTATGGTAACTGATTTGAATGTGAAGTCGTTAACCTTGATCTCAATCCAATTAAAAACTCCACCATAAAATACAGTGTTTTTGCTGTCTTGACTTGAAATAATTAATTCAAGTGGTAGAAAAATAACTACAACTCGTACTCATCATGCCTATCTGGGGAACATGGCACAGAAGTGGGAACCACTTGCTGTTTCGGATTGTGACCTTACTGATGGCACTAACCCTTTTTGCACCCAGCACAGGCAGCGTGGATAACTGGGGAGCCCTGAAGACCAAAGGAGAGAGAGAAAAGTGGAGAGGAAGGGTGGATGAATGGTCTCATCATTCTATAATGCTTCCGAAACAAAACCAGGTTTCTGCTGCACAGGAGAAACCTGGGAGCTAACACTTTGAAAGGGACCCTGTGGCAAGCACAGACACCTTGGTCAGCTGCTGGAGGGAGGCTACAGTGCTGGTAGTGTCAGTGCTCAGGACTGCTGGCCCTAGAAAAGGGGTGGAGTCTGTTCCTTGGTGAAATTGGTTTTAAATTAATGAGTGGGCTTTTTTTTTTCTTTTTATTGTTACTTATTTTAGAATTACTTTCTAGTTTAAAAAAAACATTATGGTCACATTTTCCCTATTGTCACAGGTACAAAAGGGTTACAGAAAAAAATATTTTTAATTGTCCACTCGCTTAGCCCAGGGAATGAAGGTTTTTTCCAACACACCACTTGCTGTGAGCCTTGGGCTACATCTAGGAGAACTGGTCCTGTCCATCAGTACCTCTGGGTTAGCCTTTCCCTCCTTCCACTATCCAGAAACCTCCAAAATATTTCCCTGCTCAGAAATATACCTCTGGCATCAGCTTTCCTCCCCATGACAGCTCAGAAACCCTTAAAAGAGCTTTTTACAGTGCAGCTTGGATTGAAATCCCTTATCCCCCACCACCACACACACACACACTCACACTCTTGTATTTACAGATTGCAAATTTTCTTTACAGGCACAAGCTCCATACATGCACATATGAATCTTAGCACAGCAGGGTCCTGAGTGTTGTTGCTGGAGCAGCAGAAAATACTGCTGGTAACCATTGGTGTGTTGATAGCTAGTGCAAAAATGCATCTTGTTCACTAGGCTGCAAAGTCTGCGAAGTGGTATATAAAAAGCTGGGTATGGATGTGTGCCAAGAGGTAGTAAACAAACTGGGAGCTCTGTTTTTCCTCTGGTTTTCACTCCAGAGCCTTTTCTGCCTGTGGAGGAGAGTGCCCAGCTGTACTGGGTAGATTTTTCGGATTCTAAAACTGGTGCTTTTTGGGGGGTAGATGAGGAGGGATTGTAATTAACCCTGCTTTCTAGAGTGCCAGATGAGCAGCAGGGAGCTGTGCGGACTCTGGATTCGGGCCAAAGACAATAAATGACATGAGAGCAAAGTTCAGAGCTACCTTCAAATCTCATTCACATAATGAAAGCATGAAAGCAGATTCACACGATGGATGAACATGAAAAGCCAAACATATCGATCACTCCGTACATTGCTGGCAACCAGCTGTTCTGGCAGCAGTCTTACAAGGGCTTTGCTGCAGTCAGACACAAGATAATGAGGAGGAAACAGAGGAGCCTGGACAGGGTGTGTTTTATTCCTAAGGTGAAACTGTGCTTGTCCCAGCATCACCCATGCTGGTCTGATGTTGCTCACAGTGCCTGTTTTCTAAATGGTGGACCCTGTCCAGCAGAAGTATTGCTGTGTGTCTGCAACCTGCTGCACAGAGGCAGTGAAGCAGTGTCAGTGCTGCAGGAAGCTTCAGGACTCCAGAGCTGCCCTGGCCGAAGGGCCCAAACGTACATAGCCTCTGCTTCATTTGGGCTCTGCTCCACGATTCACAAAGCATATGGCATGCAAGGTAAGACAACATTTCACATTAATTCTTCTCTATGCAATTAGGCAGAATGAGGTGGCTTCTGTGCCAGAGAAAGCAGAGGACTCTACTCACTCAGGACAGACTGCTGCAGGCAGGGAAAACAGCAGCACAGGTCTATCTGCAGCTTGTAGGCATGGAGCGATGCTGATGCAGGCAGGGATGCTTTAAGGAGAGTGGGGGATGACAGGCAATTTAACCTCCACTGTTTTGTCATCCTCTTCATGCTGTTCCCTGTCTCAGCCCAAACTCCTTCAGATTTGCATGTTGCACGCTCCCTCCCAGTCCCCTGGCTCCCTTCAATCAGCCCCCTAATCTGGATGCCCTCAGGGATGCTCTCAAACCTCTGCCCCATATGTCTGCTCAAATCAGGAAGCCAAAGCCCCTGGCAGAAGGAGATGGTGGACCTCAAATTGCCCCTGCACACCGTCCTCTGGGAACCCATCCACAAATCCCAGTGGTACCGTGATTAGGGGAGGGCAACAGCAGGACACATCCATTCAGAGACCCACCAGTAAGGAGGTCCTTGGCCTACTGATTTCCAAAAGCACCGAAACTCCTTCACCCTGTGCTGCAGCCCTACAAACAGAGGGAAGCGCAGAGAAAGTGAACTCCTGGAGGCTGCCCACCAGTTTTTCCCATGAAATCATCTTCCCAAAGTCCTTTTTTTGCTCATTCATCTGGGAAACTATACAGAGAAGGGAAGGAGAAAGCAAATCATGGTTGCTGTGACAGCAGCACTGTTCCTGCCTGGGTGTCCAAGCCTTCCTTTAGAAAGACCAAAATAGAGATAAAAATAAAACAAGACAATGTAGAGTATCTCTTTGTCCATGCCTAAGGTTGTGGCTAAGCCCTTGCCCCCTGCACTATCCTCAGAGCCATTTTTTAGGGCTTCACAGGCTCCTACAGTTACTCCCTTGACCTTCCACCTGCAGATGTTGAAATCTCCTTCAGGGTCCAACCTTGTCCCTTTGATCTGGTTCCCTACCTGCAAGGATGCCTTGTAGCTTGTTATCCATGTCCTGCTGGTCTCCAGAGCCTCACTGGAGCTTCCACTCTTCTCTATTGCCCAAGTAAGTGTTAAACAGCTTCCTGGCTCTGAATCAGCCTCCTCCTATTCTCATACAGTTTCATGTAATTTCTTCTGGGAGAAACGTGTGACCTGCATGTCCAGGTCCTGAGGACTCTATGCAGCTGCTGTAGAATGTAGTTTTTAATTCCATGGGCACATAATACCCTTTTATAGAATGCTCTTCTCTGTCCTTACAGTGCTTCGGGTTAGCTGTGGTTAGGTGATGTCTTTTTAATTTGTGGTGAAAGTTTGAAGGAGGATAAAAACAGATGCAGAGATTTCAGGGAGAGGAAGATGGGTTTGTGTTTAAGGAGCTGTTCTGAAGACCTGGAGCCTGTCTCTGTGCCTACGTTCCTATGTGATGTCAGATGAATCCTCTCCCTGTTGCTGCATGGTCACTTGTTTTCCCTTTTTTCAGCTTTTGGTACCTATACATTAATTTGCAAAGTCCTTAGTGCTCACAGCTCCATCTCCATTGTGTGAGATTGTGTTTTCATCCTAACTATTCTATACCCAGGATTGGATGAATTTTTTTCTCAGAGGTGCTCGTTTTTCCCCATTAACCATAAAGGCTGCCTACCCAAGTCAAACAATTAACTACCTGACAGCTAAGGCAGCAAGATGAATCCTACTTGGTGTGTCAGTTTAGGGGTAGGGATTTTTAATTTTCTATGCTCTGAAACCTTATTGTCCTTTCCTGTCACTAAATGATTATCCCTTCAATACCAGGGTTTTCTGTCTCACAGAGTACAGTTCATTGAACAACGCAGAGCTCAACAAAAATCCCACAGCCCAAACAAAAAAAAACAACAGCAAAAAAACCCCCACCCAAATCCTGAACAAAAAGGATGTTCAGCATTCGGGTCCAGATCTGGAAGATTTTAAAGGCAACAGAACTGCAGCTCATGTGAATCAAATGTTCTGTGAGCAGAGCTCATGTTTGATTTGTTATTTATCAGCAGCTAGTCTCAATGCTACACGTATGTTATACAGTAACCCTTAGGGATTCAAGGAGCACAGGGAAGTCAGGAGAGGCAGCAGACAGGAAGGCCAGTTCTGTTGTTTGCTACTGTCTTCCATGCCTGACTTTGTAGTACAAAATCTCTGCTCTTTACAGCTGCTCACACCACTATTGCTGAGCATAGGATCAGGACACCTACTGTGTGATGATCCCTGTGACCAAGTTGTGGTCCACAGGGAATTATTATTTTAAGAGAATACAGGAATCCCTTCTTTTGGTTTCCTATGTTATATTTGTTTCGTCTATACAATCCACCAATAATTATTAGTATTGATTAGTTTACCACAACATTGCATATTTCTAAATTTGTCCAAATATGCTTTTCATCTGTAGATGTGCAGAAAGAAGAGTACACAGAGATAAAAAGTAAAGAGGTAAAATGAATCCTGGGAGAAATGTCACATAAAGTTTTGGAAATCATGCTTTTAAAAATAAGAAACAAAATTCAGATTGAGGCTGTGGCTTAGCTCTACCTCCTGATGCCTTAAAGGATGGTGTGTCATTATTTTGATATATTTGTGTGTCTATTTAACGTGCTGTGCAATGCAACTTCCATTATTCATACCAGCTAATATATGGTAAATTACGGCATTCTATTTTGGATATGGTTGGACTTCCACTACTAAAGGAGCCCAAGAGAACAGGTCATGCTGGAAGAAAATAAATTCTTACAGACTTTCTAAAGCCTCTAATGAGAGTGATATTAAATCAAGAGTTATTTTTACTGTAAGGAAGCCCCATGCATTTGGTATCCTTTTGTAGATTCAGTTATCTACATAAGTGTGGAAAGTAACAAATACTGAATCTCTCTTTCTAAGACCTCGAGAGCTAAGACTCCCAGACCAATAGCCCTTATTTCATTATAAGGATTCAGGACTATGTCAATAATCATAAATTATAAAACTCTGAAATGTACATATTAAAATAGAAAAAAGATTTGCATAATTAAAGGAAAACTGTGCCTCTAGTCCACTAACAGGTTTGGAGATATCTGACTAAGAAGCTTTGAGTCCTTCATTTTCAATAATTTGGACTTACTTCTTGTAGCACTATGAGGTAACGGGATGACTTGGAACACCTGATATTGCTACATCTGGAAAAGCTGCCTCTGCCACACAACTGTCTGCACTAGATAAAAGCACGAAGGAAGGAGAAAGGATCAAAAGCTCAGGAGGAAACATTTCAGCGGTCTTCTTTCAATCTCACAAGTGTGAGACTCCTTACAGGCCTAGGTGATTAAAATGATTTTTGTGTGAGATGCAAGGAACAAAGATGAGGATCACAAAAGCATGTGATATACTTTATCACATGATTATGCATCATACCGCTATGCCTTATCACTGTAACTTGTGCAGATGCCATATGGAACACTAGAGGAGTGAACAGAAGAAGCCATAAACTTCATTCTTTTTCATCCTTGACCCCAATAAAAAATTCTCAGTAAATAAGCAGTTGGTCATTTCCTCTCTGAAGAGAAGTCTGTGTAAGAGAAACAGTTAAAAAATAATTATGCAATGTGAGCTAATAGAATATGTCTTTCCTGGCAGAGGCTTACAAGCAGCTTCTGAGGACACATGGGAACCTCATTGGCTTTTCAAACTCAAAGGGATTTTGCTTAAGTTCCCTTTGAAAGGAAACTGCTTCGGCTCATTATTTGCAGACAGCATCTGTCACTTTTCTATGCCAGCGGATGCTGATCATCCTCAAAGAACACTATACAAAAATGCAGACCGCTGTGTGTTGAGAAAGGACTGCTATTATATCAATTTTATACTTGAAAGCAGCAATAACAGCAAATAAACCCTGAGCCACATGTCTCTGTTGGATCTGGGGCACTTTCACTGAGGCATTCACCCTAAGTGAAAGATGGGAAACTCAAAGGGAAGGTGTGGACAGATGCGGTGCTATCAGTGTATTACTGAATACTCCCTGGTAACCCTGCACAGTGCAGAAACAGTCTGCTCCTGGCTGTACTGGTGGACAAAGCAGATCCAAAGAGTTTCAGCTCTGTCCTCTTGTGGACCTGCTGATGGAGCTTCTGCTTACTGCAGAAGGACCTGAGACCCATGTGTCATCTGATTGTGTCTACTCTGTCCTGGAGGAAAACCTGCCACAAAGTGCAGTTTCTGTGAGAATGTATGGCGTAAAGGACAGAGCCATACCTTGACCACCAGAGCATTTGAGGTGCCCTCTCCTGTGAAATCAGTAGGAGCTGAGTACATCAGCTCCTTTTCTAGGTCTGAATGAGGAATATTTGCTGTGCTGTAGATTCCCATCCCCGAGCACAGCAGATACATGGATGCTGCAGGGAGAAGGGGTGCTGGTGGCATCCCTCCTTCCCTCCAGTTATCCTGGCAAGTACCACTTTGTTAGCTAGGTTCTGCTGTTGTACAAGTCCATCTGCCATTTTGATAACTATAATGTGTTAGCTTCCAGGCCTCTTCCTGTCATGACTGCTTTCCCAACCAGACAGACTCATTCCCTCACCAGCTTGTCAAATGGGCAATTCACACGTCTGTGGTGAGATTGGCACAGTGTTCTTCTTCCATTCACTGGTAAGTCTGGCACAAGCAGACTTTTTCTGGGGTACTACAACAAACATTTGCCTATAGCAAGTAGGGAACAGTAGAAGAAATAGCAACTGCTTGCTGCCCTCCAGCTCTGGGCATCTGCATCTGGAAGTACCCTGTGTACCGGCTAGATGACAGGTATCTGAGGACAGAGCATTTAAGGACCTTTGATTCTGACTAGGATCAGCAGGTGTTTTGTTATGAAAGGGTGGGCCAGGCTTTTATGACAGATAAGCACAGGTCACCCAGAGCTGTCCTTTGTGACTTGTCCTCTAAGGCCATGTGGAGGGGTAAAGATGGATCAAATGTCAGTTCTTTTTCATAAGCTTAGGGCAGGTCTCTGAAGCAATCATAAAGCATGAAGATTTCAAACTAAGAACATCGAGTACTTTGCTGCACCAGCATTTCTCTCTGTGCCAGTTTCATCAGGCATCTCAGTCAAGTGCTGTCAGAGCTCATGGAGATAGGTAGTACTAGGGCAGCAAGGCACCTCCATGGGAACCAGGTTTATTTCTGGAACCATTTGTTGCCCTCAAGATTGGGTTCTGGGGCTCCAGCCGTACAGAATTCCCACAATGCAGCTAGAAAATGATGCAGCTTAACCAAATTTACCATCCTTCCTTCAAGTTTTACAGCAGGTCACTAACTCTGAAGACATGAAGAGGAATTTATTGCATGGCTACTGCCACATTTATGCCTTGAGACTGCTGCAAACAGGAGCAAGAATCCTGACCAGCCAGGGATGAAATCAGAGGCTAATCACAACACACACAGCCTCTTCTGGTTGCTAGCAGTGGAATTATTTCCTCCCTCTAATTTAAACAACGCACAAGTTAGATGTCTGCACTCACCTAGTTGACTGGACTCCCCTATTTGGAGGAAAGAGGAATCTCTCATAGGTCATTCTGTGCATTTTAGGTGGCTTTCTCCCAGTGACTAGTGAGGAGACTAGGTGAGTCTTGGATGGCTGAGGATAAGTGAGACTTCCCTCCCTCAAGTGCTAAAGTGAATGGAGCAATAAAGGGAAAATGTCAAGCAGCAAGTATTTCTTGGGCATGCCCTGACTTCTCCTACAAAGACCACTTCACCACATGGTCCACATTCTCTAAAACCTCTCCAAGAGAATCTGGCAGACTACTTTGGAGTCTTAGAGTACAGCTGGAGTTAATGGCAAATTTACTCCTAATTTTGGGGGAAGAAGATTTCACACTTGGTAACTTGATCCATCACATCTGCATATGTGCCACCACAAGTCAATTCCCAAACTTCAGTAAGACTAAGGCTTTTCAGAAGCTGTAAAACAGGCAACTATCCTCATCTTGGCTGTTCCCTCTTTCCAGGCCTTGGTGAGGAGGCACTTGCAGACATACTGGGGAGGAGGTTGAACAGCATCACCCACCATCAAGCTCCACAGTCTCCTTGTGCTTGTTTCCAAAATGTTTGCTTCCACATAAGACAGACAATACAGGCATAATGGGAGGGCAGTAACCTGTGACAGATCTGTGTCTAAAGGAAGGACAAAATTAAATAATCTGCTCCTCTGGAAAAGATGCTCAATGGAGAAAGTCAAGAAAATCTGTGTGAATTCTGACCCAGCTGACCTGCAGCACTTGCATGACGTGAAAAATCCCCACATTCCCAAGAGCAAGCTACAGACTTCTCAATACTATCTCTGCAATTCAGATGTGTTTCCCCTACGCAAGAAAAATTGCAGCTTTCATATGAAGAGCCATTTCAATTTTCATCAGTTAAAATTTGGATTGTTTAAATAATGGCCCTTCAGCAGGAGGAATGAACCTTCTTCCTCTGACCACAAAGTGAAAACAAGTGACAGTCTGTGTTCTGCCTTCTTAGCAAGCCCCCCCCCCCCAACTGTTTTTTTCCTTGAAATACAGGAAAATGGATTTTGAAGAGCTGTCGATAAGTTACATGAAATGTCCCCTTCTCAAGAAGAGCTTAGAAATGAGCAAGATGCAATATCTAAGAAAACCCACATGAAGGGTATTCACTGTTACCCCAGAAACTGCACAGAAGGGAAATTACCTCCTACAGCAAAGGGGTAGGTGTGAGCTCGTGAAAACTCTCTTGGAAGCTGGTTATGATTGCCTATCTACACCCGCCGCAGGAGCAACTAATCCCCATCATGCTCTGTGAAGAAAAGGAAACTGGACTTTAGGGACATGATAAGAGTCCTCCCAGGGTCTTACCAGTGATGCCTATAAATGGATAACCTAGAGAGCAAACCCAGAAGCTGGCAGCTGCTCTTGGTGTATTGCTGTTGGCCTTTAGAGCTACAGGCCAACAAAATTTTTCGAATTTTGATTTTGAAGGAGCATATTTCAGACACAATAGACATACATTTTTAAAATTCTTGTAGAATATTTTGAAAAGATTACTTTGCTTGAAATTTATAAAGTGTCTTGCAGTGTTCACATACCAAATGTATTTCAAAAAACATTTCAAGATCATTCAAAATGCCTTAAATATCTGGAATTTTTTTTTAAACTTAAAAATTTCTGTTTCAGTTCTGGCAAAGCTTATATTTTCTATTCATTATTTTTTGCTTAACCTTTTGGATAAAAACGTCATCATTCTCCCAGGGCTTCTGTAGCATTCTAATAGGAAGTGGCAGATTTTAAGAATATATATGGATTTCAAGGAACAATAATTCCTTCTATGTTTTATTAGCTTGCAAATGGGCACTCCATATGCTGGATCTCCTCCAAAAGGGTTCAGATTGAGAAATAAATGATATCTTTTAAAAATTCAGCTTAAATCTGCTGTCACTAAACCCAGTAGCAACTGTATTGCTGACTTCAGCAGGAAAAAATTAGGACTAGCAGTAACAGGATCTAACGCCAGAGTGATGTGCTGGAACATCAGCATCACCAGATCAGAATCTTTTGTCCCAAAAGGTAAGCTGTAAGTGACATCACATTTGAAAGACACCCTTTTTACAGCTCTCCATCAGGTATTGACATTGCAAAGCCATGCAGTGGGTATTTACATGTGATACTTTCAGCAGGTAATTACAGATCTCTTCTAGCCAGTGTTTTAGCAGTCTTATTGCATGTCAGAATTTAATATTGAGGTGAAACAAATCCTTTCTGGAACTTCGCTCCTCAGAGCTGAGTGTCAGGCAGTGGCAGACTGAGCAGTTGCTTCTCACAACCAATTTACTTGAGCAAGCTTTTGAAATAACTTTGTGACAACCTCCTAATGAAGCTGGTAACAGGGCTGTTCAGAGGAGTCTTATTGATTGCGAATGTCCACTGTTTTCCAGTCACAGGGAAAGCTTTGCAAGAGCCATAAACGAGCACTGTAGCTCATGGCTCATACATAATTTTAAACATTCACCTTTTGGAAAAGATGGGAAACGGCAAAATAAATAGACGCTCTAATTCTGGTGTTTTAACCACATTTGAGTTATTAAATGAACATGCAGACAAATCAAACAGAGAGCCTAGGCTGCGTCAGGGCAAAATAGCCAATTGTCGACAAATTTTAAAGCCCTTCTGGGTAAGCATGGCTCTGCTATGAAGGTGAAAGCATCCTTGAGTGGTTGGAGGAGGGGGCATGGCTGTCCTGGCTGCTGCTTTTCCGCCTAACAAGGGTGAGCCTAGCCAGTGGGAAGTCTGCACCCCCATTGCACCAGGGATCCCTGCCAGGGAAGGGATGTCCATGGCCGACCAGGGCTGCTCCCCACCGGTGCATCAGTCAGAGTGGCCAGTCTCTGTGTATCCCTGTGCTTGTATCACTCCGGCCCTGTGGTACCCAAGCGGTTCCCAGAACCAGTAATGTCAGTAACAGCCTTCCTTCTTCAGCAGTAGTTTAAGCCATTTATTTACAGCTTGGATTTTTTTAAAGTTGTTTTTATGTGAAAGAATACATCTCTCAGGGAGACTGTATAGGGTGTAAAGGAATAAATGAATCAGGATAAATATCTGCATTGGTCTGCATGGGTCTGTGTGTGGTTCAGAAGAACTAGGAAAGCAATGCTGAAATAAGGTTGCTTCCAGAGCTGTGTAAGAGCTGGTGTTGGCACAGGCATCAAGAATGTTGGGAGTTCTACCAATTATTCAAGTCTAGTAAAGTGACCTTGAATATCCTGAAGAGTGGGGGTTTGCTACTGAAGCTTCTGATAGATGAAGATAATGCTGGTATGTCTTCTCTAATTAGATTTTTAAGTGATTCAGGGTGAGGACTGACTTTTCACAGGGGACACTACAGCATCCAGCACAAGGAAGCGCTGAAGCAAGTCAGAGCATCTGGCTTTATTATCTGAATAATGGTCAAAACATAAATAGCATAATAATAAGATGCAAACGATATGATGGAACAAGAAGTAATATTAGTAATATGATAATAGCAATAATTATAGCTATGGTATTAGTTATAATTATCTGACAGTGTTCAGCAGACCTGATCAGAAGACCTAGTTCAGAAGGGGAATGTGCCCAAACCTAACGGGTCACATCATCCATGTGAGAGGAGCCCCGGGGAGGAGCTGGTGGCTGTGGAGGTTCCTCCTTGGTGCAGTTTGTCTCTGAATGTCTCATTTGGCAGGTAGATGAATTAGTGGTACAGTTCTGGATGGGAAGATAAGAACCTGGAGATGGGGGTCAGATACCAGTGTCTGGAATAGAGGAGTGGGTGACTGAAACAGGCCATCTGGGGAGAATTTCTCTGCCCAAGTTACCTCTCTGAAAATGAGGAGCCCCGTCTAAAGTAGTAATTTCAGATTCTTTGGTTGTATTGAAGACAAACGGCCACTTTCAAGGCCAGTTCATCCCATCCTGAGAGGCGTGTCTGAACTTAGACTACATGCCTAACTTTTTGGCAATTTATATTCTCAAGGCTTCCCATTGCTATGTTTAAATTGGGTGTAATAACACTTTCTTTGTCATTTCCATTGAAATTGTCAGCATTCTGGGGAGCAACTCTTTCTTTTCCTGCAGCCATACAACATTAATACAATAAAGTCCTGATCTTACTTGGGTTCTATAGACCTTACTGAAGTACCGTTAGTCAACAATAACAATAATTACAAATGAAGTCTTAAATAAGTACGGAGTAATCCTGCTATCTGGTTTCTGATTAACTATGTCTCCCAAGCTTTAGGGTGGCAGCAGATAACACATTCTGCTACCCATCTGTGAGCCCTCAGCTGTAATTTATATCAATCAGTGCAGAAGTCTGTTAACACTATGCCCCACTACTGATACAGGCAGTAAACCTGGCATAGCTGGTAAGTTTGGAATTGAGAACAGCTTTCTAAAACACCTCCTGTGCAACCTGTAGAAATGGCAATCACTTTTCAGCCCCTGTGTTAGCATGCTATGATGTCACCAACACAGGGAACAGTGAAGGGAAGTCTCCTGAGATATTGCCCCTTCTGAAGAGGCTGTGAGCTGCTGAACTATGCTGAAATACCTGAAATGAAGAAATGCCAGGTAGGAATATCCTCCTGTACAAGTCACAACCAGCCATAGCTTTACTCCTGTTAATTTTGTTTAGGATCTTTAGCTGAAAAGGGATTCTCTTGTAAGGCTGGAGACTATCAGAGTGATCTGGAGGACTACTCAGTGACTCACAGCACTCTCAAGCTGGCTTGGCACTCCTCACTTTCCCTGCAAGAGAAATCAGTAAGGTGCATGCAGTTAACTGTATGGGGGTGGGGACATGGCATTCATTTCTTCAGACCAGACCCTCCAAAATCTTGCTTTAGCACTTCCACTTTATTGGACAAAATACGAGTGGCTGGAGGTGGAAGAGTCTCCTCACCAAGAGCCTGAAGGTACTTCACTGCCAAGTGCCACTGTCGCTGGAGGGATGTGACTGGTGGAGCAGCATCAAAGATGTTGTACTTGGACGGAGTCCTCTCAGACTTGGCTGTGGAGTATTTACCCCTAGCAGCTTTCTATGTACAAACCTCACTAGACATTGAGGCTAAAGCTAGCAAAGTCATGACCTGTAGATTTCTTTTAAAGGGTTATTTTTAGGGGACAAATTTTCAATCACTTTTGCCCAAAGAAACTTGCAGAGGGTCAGTGTGATGGCTGCCTGAGCAGAAAATGGGACATAAAATCAACTGGACTGTACCCCTTGCTGGCAATAACACATCTGTCCTCCACAAAGAAGGCATGAGTCTTCATTTACGTCTGACTCCTCCATTAAGTAGCCCATCATCTGGTACTTACTGTGGAGTAGATGCACATATGGGTGCACAGTAGAGATTTTGCTCAGCCCTCTTCCCTTGCTTGTTCCTGCCTCAAGTGAACTCCACTGACTGTAGATTAAGGCATCAAAGATTCATAGCCATTTCTTTGAAGACCATTAACAGTTAAACTTACTGAAGCTATGCTGGTATTTCTGATAGCCCGTTTCCTCTCTGGCTGCACAAGAGGAGAGGAATCAGGGTAAACTAACAGCTTATGATGGGGCTCTGTAAGATGGGCTTCACTGGTACCCTGGGAAATCAATGATGCAGGAAATACTATAGATAGGCATTCTTTCCTCCAACAGAAAATTGAGGCTTAGAGGAAAGCCATGCATTTTTTATGCAAATTATATTTTCAACAAAAAATTGGAATTTTTTATTCTGAATTTGTTCCTATTTCAGTGATTTTCTTCCCCATGTTTTCTGGTTTTGTATTTTTAGCAGGAAAATTGTATTTGTTTTGTGTGTGTGCGCACACGTGTATGTGTGAATAATAGATGTTTTCTAAGGGAGATTGTTCATTGTTGCCAACCTCCTTTGCAATCCTATAATTCTGGTGTAAATATGTTTTTCCTCAGTGTTAGACTGGGTTGACCCCAAATTAGTATGGTCTAAGGGTAACTTTGGGACTAAACTGAACGATGTCTCTGGAAATGGAGAATGTATTAGTTATGTCAGTGGACAGATTCCCTGACAGGAGCTTAAACTGAGCACTTAAGAACTGTCTTCAGCATCTTATTGTCTCTGATCAGCTCATGATTCAGACTACTTGAGCAATATCTCAAGTATGCAAACCCTCAGGGAGTAGAACTGGCTCCAAGGGCAGCATTTTGATGCATAGGTTGGAAAAGAACTCAGGTTTAATTAGCTTGTCTCTGCCAACCTAAAGAAAAATTGTCAAATAAGTTTGCAAATGGGGAATAGCAATAGCCATACCCAGGTATACTACTCAAGCCACAGGCAACAGTGACCACACAAAAACAAATGCTACTGTCAGATGTAGCCAAGCCATGGATCTGCCAATAGATTCGCCCAGTCAATTCTCCCTTCCTTCCCCTGCCAATCTTTCACCATGCAAGCATACACCCACCAAGGAGATGCCTGCTTGACCTGTAACACAGAATGCTGCCATGGCCACACTGTATTTACCACTTCTGATGGAATAGCCAATCTTTACCACAGGTTATATTCTGGTTTTTGAGGCTCACATCCTTGTCTCCTACAACCCTGCTCTGGTCTGGGGTCCCAACCAGTGTCTGAGGGTCACTGAAAATTTTCAGGTTCTCCTTCCAGCCCACATTTGGCTGGTGTTCACATTCAGTTTTTTGTTTCAGTTTTCAAGGTGTGGTTTTCAAATCATGGCTTTAACTGTTTGTGGTTGATTGTAACCCCAAGAAAATGAACCATCCAGAGCTAGATAGAGTTTACAAAGTTCACCAGTACTGCCAAGTTAATGAGCAAAGTGCTTCACAAATCCCTGCTATTTGGAAGAAATCCATGCAAGTAGTAAGTGTTTATATATATTAGCTAGATCTGGAAAAACAGAATTCCAGTGACATTTACTGCAAATAGTGTAATGTACTGAGCAATAGTGCAGTGCAGAATTCAACCTGTGACACAAAATACTTGTGAGAAAACATTACATGTAGCCCCATGTGCTGGGTGGGAATTCCTGAAGAGAAGATTTCAGTAATCGTTATGGTCAGTTTAAATACCAGGGCCTAAATATAAGTTTGTCTAACATCTTCTATTGTGAAAAACTGTTTCTAGGTGATAATGACTTGAAAAACTGAATTAACTGGGCTGAACACTTCCATGATAGATTCATCTCTCAAGGTTGATTTTTTTTTCCTTTTTCTTTTTTAATTTTCAGGAAAAAAAAAGTTTTATCCTTCTCGAAGTAAGAAATTGCAAGGAAAGGATTTGCCTGTGTTTTAATAACTTTACTTATTTATTTTGAAGCAGGATTTTGAGGTCTGGTAGGGCACTCAGGATGGCAAGGTGTCTCATTTACTGCTACTTTTTACCCTTATCCCAAACTGCAAAAGTTATGAACATCCAAAACCTGCAGTTCAGACTTGCTCAGTAAAAGTCATCTAGATTCCCTAAGGCTGTAATCTGTCCTAAGGATGCTCTGTCTCCCTCAAGCTCCTACATGCTGACTAGGCTGTCATTTGCAGCATCCTTCATATGGCCTGAACTTGCTCTGTTACAAGGGTGTAGACACTAAGGAGAACATTGGCTCCCAAGTCTGTGTCACCAGGCACCAGACCTGCAAGCATAGGGTCTGTCTGCTGGGCTCTCCATGTCCAGTAACTCTATTTCTTGCAGCTAACATGCAAAGATTGAAAAAATGAAATTAGGCACAAAAGAAGAGAGAAAAGGTACTGTCCCAGTTTCGGCTGAGAGAGAGTTAATATTCTTCCTAATAGCCAGTATAGTACTGTGTTTTGGATTTAGGATGAGAATAATGTTCATAACACACTGATGCTTTAGTTGCTGCTGAGTAGTGCTTGCACTAAGTCAAGACTTTTCAGCCTCTCATACTGCCCTGCCAGCGAGGAGCCTGGAGGTGCACAAGAGTATGGGAGGGAACGCAGCCAGGACAGCTGACCCAAACTGGCCAAAGGAGTATTCCATATCATATGACATCATGATGAACAAAAAACAGGGCAGGGGGGTGCCTGGAGGGGCGCGGCCACTGCTTGGGAACTCAGGCATCGGTCAGCAGGTAGTGAGCAATCGCATTGTGCATCACTTGTTTTCTATATTCTTTTATCATTATTAGTATTATTATCCCTTCCTTTTCTGTCCTATGAAATTGTCTTTATCCCAACCCATGAATTTTACCTTTTTTCTGATTCTCTTCCCCATTACATTGGGGGCAGTGAGTGAACAGCTGCGTGGTGTTTAGCTGCCTGCTGGGTTAAACCAGTCCTTTTTGGAGCCCAATGTGGAGCTTGAAGGGTTGAGATAATGACAGATCTGACCAGAGCGTGTTAAAACATATTTGTTATAAGCTTTCATTATTAGGTTGATAGTTGCTGGTTCTAGTGTTGATTTATTTGCTCTCAGAGTTGTTGTGCTTCTTCTCAGAGTAATGTTATGTGACACCTTACTTGCTGTATATGTTTCCTGTTGTGCTGTTTATCATCTGTGAGGGCTGGATTAAGGTTATAATTTTGTTTGTGAGACTAAGCTGGTATTTGTACTCACTATTGCCATCATCACCATCATTCAGGACCCATCTCTTGGAAACTATTAATAATTACTCTCTTTACCTTTTCTCCTTGGAGAGCCAATTTATTCAGGAGACAAGGGAAGGCACTTTTCCCCGTTCCTTTCCCTTCCCCTTCTCCTCCAGTCTAGTTACAACAGCTCTTGAGAATTTTGAATATCCTTGGGATGTTCAAACCAGCATGTTCCTATTGCTATGTCTCCTGAATGTATTTCAGGTCTTGTTTAAGGTTGAACAACTATTTGAGAACACCACCCAGAGATCTGCCCCAAGGCTGGACAGTTATGAGTGGCAGGGTGTGTGGGATAGTACGGGCAAGTACCTAGGACAGTGAGCCCCTCCAGTGTTTTAGAACTTCACCCCTGAACAAGTGCAGAATCCTGAAAAACTAGTAAAATATTTGGAAGAAGTATGCTGTCACCCTGGCAATTCCAGAGAGACACAAATCACCCCAGTCCATGCCTACCAAGCCCTGTTCAACACTATTCAGTGCCCCCAAGGGGAAAAGAAGGTCTCTGGATCTGACAACAAAACGACAGGCACTGCAGCTACTCCAACCCTCGTGACAGGCACTGCAGGTGAACCAGAGAACCAACCCGTGCTGGTATCAGTCACCCCTACACATAAGAAGAAACACTGGATGCAAGAGTCAGCTCGTTTAGTAACTTACTTTATTAAGTAACCCCTACTACGAAGGGGAAGGAGCAAGGTGTGGATAAGGCAGGCTACTCCAAAGCAGGGCCATTATGAGAAAAGGAGGAGGAAGAGGCAGAACTCATAAACGAGGAGGTAACCAGCTGATCCCTATCTCTTATTGAGCTGTGAGACATGCAAAAAGATGTCAGCTGTTGTCCTGATGAGCACATTGTCACCTGGCTGCTCCAATGCTGGGATAACAGGGCCAGTAGCCTGGAATTAGGTAGTAGGGAAACCAAGCAGTTGGGAACCCTTTCTAGGGAATGGGACATTGACAACGCCATTGGAAAAGGGGCACAAGCCCTCAGCCTCAGAGAAGGTGACTCCTGTTAAGTGTGAAAGAAAGGAATCTTCAAGGAAGGTGTTCTATATCGCCGAGGCAAGTGGACTACCATGGAGAGAGGTATCCAGTACCTGAGGGATACCGTGCTGGAGGTGATTTATGATGACCTGGACAATGAGCAGTTATCCAAAGATCCAGATGAAGTCAAATGCACACAACCCATGTGGCGGTAGTTTGTATGGAGCACTCCATCATCATATGCCAACTCATTGGTCGTAATGACCTGCAAAGATGGAAAGGGACAAACAGTGGATGAATTGGCTGGTCAACTACAGCAATACACAGAAAGACTCTCTTCCTCCTTGTGGACCTGTGTCTCGGCTGTGGAGAAGCTGTCCCAGGGGTTCCAGCAATTCAAAGAGGTTATACCCTACTCCTCACCTGTATGGAACAATATCTCAGCTACTAGGAGTAAGCATTCCTCTGCTCAGGAGGGAAGATATAGTGGGTACACCATGGGCCACCCTGTGGTTTTACCTGCATGACCATGGAGAAGACGTGAGGAAGTGAGATGGAAAACCTACCTCAACCCTGGAGGCACAGGTACAAGAGTTACAAGGAAAAACAATCACAAAAGGGCATTCTTCCAGGAAAAATGCTGCTCCAGTTTCCAGTGGGCAGTTCCCCAGGTAGGCTAAAAGAGCTGATCCTACTTCCAATCTTACATGGACTTTTGATTTGTATTTACAAGAAGTGAGTAATGAATACTATGACCAGGACTAGAGAGGCCCTGCCTCCAGCCAGGTGGAGGAAAGGGACAACTGGGTTTACTGGACTGTGTGGATCCGATGGCCTGGCACATCTGACCCACAGGAGTATAAGGCTCTAGTGGACACCGGTGCACAGTGCACCCTAATGCCATCAAGCTATATAGGGGCAGAACCCATCTGTATTGCTGGAGTGTCAGGGTGATCCCAAGAGCTCACTGTATTGGAGGCAGAAGTGAGCCTAACTGGGAAAGAGTGGCAAAAGCAGCCCATTGTGACTGGCCCAGAGGCTCCGTGCATCCTTGGCATAAACTACCTCAGGAGAGGGTATTTCAAGGACCCAAAAGTGTGCAGGTGGGCTTTTGGTATAGCTGCCTTGGAGATGGAGGAAATTAAACAGCTGTCCACCTTGTCCAGTCTCTCAAAGGACTTTTCTGTTGTGGGGTTGCTGAGGGTCAAAAAGAACAGCAGGTGCCAATCACCACCGCAACAGTGCACCAGCGGCAATATCGCACCAGCTGAGACTCCCTGATTCCCATCCATGAGCTCATTAGTTGACTGGAGAGCCAAGGAGTCATCAGTAAGACCTGCTCAACTTTTACCAGTCCTATATAGCCAGTGTGGAAGTCTAATGGAGAGTGGAGACTAACAGAAGACTATTATGGCCTGGACAAAGTCACTCCACCGCTGAGTGCTGCTGTGCCCGACATGCTGGAACTTCAATATGAACTGGAGTCAAAGGCAGCCAAGTGGTATGCCACAACTGATATGGCTAATGCATTCTTCTTAATCCCTTTGGCAGGCCACAGTTTGCTTTCACATGGAGGGGCGCCCAGTACACCTGGAATCAAGTGCCCCAGGGGCGGAAATACAGCCCTACCATTTATCATGGACTGATCCATACTGCACTGGAACAGGGTGAGGCTCTGGAAAACCTGCAATACATTGATGACATCATCATATGGGACAACACAGTAGAAGAGGTTTTTGACAAAGGGAAGAAAATTGTCTAAATCCTTCTGAAAACTGGTTTTGCCATAAACCAAAATAAAGTAAAGGGACCTGCACAGAGGTTCAGTTTTTAGAAATAAAATGGCAAGATGCATGTCATCAGATCCCAGTGGATGTGATCAACAAAACAACAGCTATGTCTCTAACAACTAGCAAAAAGGAAACACAAGCTTTCTTAGGCATTGTGGGTTTTTGGAGAATGATTATTCCAAATTATAGTCAGATCATAAGCCCTCTCTATCAAATGACCTGGAAGAAGAACAATTTCAAATGGGGCCCTGAGCAACAACAAGCTTTTGAACAAATTAAACTGGAGATAGTTCATGCAGTAACCCTTGGGCCAGTCCAGGCAAGACAAGATGTAAAAAATGTGCTCTACACCGCAGCCGGGGAGAATGGTCCTACCTGGAGCCTCTGGCAGAAAGCACCAGGGGAGACTTGAGGCTAGGGTTTTGGAGTCACGGAAATAGAGGATCTGAGGCCTGCTATACTCAAACTGAAAAAGAGATACTGGCAGCATATGAAGGGGTTCGAGCTGCTTTGGAAGTGGTTGGTACTGGTTGGTACACAGGTCCTCTGGTAGTGCTGGGCTGGATGTTCAAAGGGAGGGTCCCCTCTACACATCAAGTAACTGATGCTACATGGAGTAAGTGGGTCACACTAATCACACAATAGGCTTAAATAGGAAACCCCAGTTACCCAGGAATTTTGGAAGTGATCACGGTCTGGCAAGAAGATGAAGATTTCGGAAGGAAGTGACACATGCTGAGAAGGACACACTGTATAATAAACTACCAGAAAATGAGAAGCAACATGCCCTGTTCGCTGATGGGTCCTGTTGTGTTGTAGGAAAGCATAGGAGGTAGAAGGCTGCTGTGTGGAGGCCTATACCACAAGTCACAGAAACTACTGAAGGAGAAGATGGATCGAGTCAGTTTGCAGAAGTAAAGGCCATCCAGCTGGCTTTGGACATTGCTGGCCGAGAAAAGCGGCCAGTGCTCTATCTTTATACTGATTCATGGATGGTGGCAAATGCCCTGTGGTGGTGGTTACAACAATGGAAGAAGAACAACTGGCAATGCAGAGGTAAACCCATCTGGGCTGTTGCATTGTGGCAAGACATTGCTGCCCAAGTAGAGAACCTGGTTTTAAAAGTACATCACGTAGATGCTCACATACCCAAGAGTCGGGCCACTGAAGGACATCAAAACAACCAGCAGGTGGATCAGGCTGCTAAGATCAAAGTGGTTCAGGTGGATCTGGACTGGCAGCACAAGGGTCAATTATTTATATCTTGCTGGGCCCATGACACCTCAGGCCATCAAGGAAGAGATGCAACATAAATGGGCTCGTGATCGAAGGGTGTACTTGACCATGGACACNGGAAAGAGTGGCAAAAGCAGCCCATTGTGACTGGCCCAGAGGCTCCGTGCATCCTTGGCATAAACTACCTCAGGAGAGGGTATTTCAAGGACCCAAAAGTGTGCAGGTGGGCTTTTGGTATAGCTGCCTTGGAGATGGAGGAAATTAAACAGCTGTCCACCTTGTCCAGTCTCTCAAAGGACTTTTCTGTTGTGGGGTTGCTGAGGGTCAAAAAGAACAGCAGGTGCCAATCACCACCGCAACAGTGCACCAGCGGCAATATCGCACCAGCTGAGACTCCCTGATTCCCATCCATGAGCTCATTAGTTGACTGGAGAGCCAAGGAGTCATCAGTAAGACCTGCTCAACTTTTACCAGTCCTATATAGCCAGTGTGGAAGTCTAATGGAGAGTGGAGACTAACAGAAGACTATTATGGCCTGGACAAAGTCACTCCACCGCTGAGTGCTGCTGTGCCCGACATGCTGGAACTTCAATATGAACTGGAGTCAAAGGCAGCCAAGTGGTATGCCACAACTGATATGGCTAATGCATTCTTCTTAATCCCTTTGGCAGGCCACAGTTTGCTTTCACATGGAGGGGCGCCCAGTACACCTGGAATCAAGTGCCCCAGGGGCGGAAATACAGCCCTACCATTTATCATGGACTGATCCATACTGCACTGGAACAGGGTGAGGCTCTGGAAAACCTGCAATACATTGATGACATCATCATATGGGACAACACAGTAGAAGAGGTTTTTGACAAAGGGAAGAAAATTGTCTAAATCCTTCTGAAAACTGGTTTTGCCATAAACCAAAATAAAGTAAAGGGACCTGCACAGAGGTTCAGTTTTTAGAAATAAAATGGCAAGATGCATGTCATCAGATCCCAGTGGATGTGATCAACAAAACAACAGCTATGTCTCTAACAACTAGCAAAAAGGAAACACAAGCTTTCTTAGGCATTGTGGGTTTTTGGAGAATGATTATTCCAAATTATAGTCAGATCATAAGCCCTCTCTATCAAATGACCTGGAAGAAGAACAATTTCAAATGGGGCCCTGAGCAACAACAAGCTTTTGAACAAATTAAACTGGAGATAGTTCATGCAGTAACCCTTGGGCCAGTCCAGGCAAGACAAGATGTAAAAAATGTGCTCTACACCGCAGCCGGGGAGAATGGTCCTACCTGGAGCCTCTGGCAGAAAGCACCAGGGGAGACTTGAGGCTAGGGTTTTGGAGTCACGGAAATAGAGGATCTGAGGCCTGCTATACTCAAACTGAAAAAGAGATACTGGCAGCATATGAAGGGGTTCGAGCTGCTTTGGAAGTGGTTGGTACTGGTTGGTACACAGGTCCTCTGGTAGTGCGGGGCTGGATGTTCAAAGGGAGGGTCCCCTCTACACATCAAGTAACTGATGCTACATGGAGTAAGTGGGTCACACTAATCACACAATAGGCTTAAATAGGAAACCCCAGTTACCCAGGAATTTTGGAAGTGATCACGGTCTGGCAAGAAGATGAAGATTTCGGAAGGAAGTGACACATGCTGAGAAGGACACACTGTATAATAAACTACCAGAAAATGAGAAGCAACATGCCCTGTTCGCTGATGGGTCCTGTTGTGTTGTAGGAAAGCATAGGAGGTAGAAGGCTGCTGTGTGGAGGCCTATACCACAAGTCACAGAAACTACTGAAGGAGAAGATGGATCGAGTCAGTTTGCAGAAGTAAAGGCCATCCAGCTGGCTTTAGACATTGCTGAACGAGAAAAGCGGCCAGTGCTCTATCTTTATACTGATTCATGGATGGTGGCAAATGCCCTGTGGTGGTGGTTACAACAATGGAAGAAGAACAACTGGCAATGCAGAGGTAAACCCATCTGGGCTGTTGCATTGTGGCAAGACATTGCTGCCCAAGTAGAGAACCTGGTTTTAAAAGTACATCACGTAGATGCTCACATACCCAAGAGTCGGGCCACTGAAGGACATCAAAACAACCAGCAGGTGGATCAGGCTGCTAAGATCAAAGTGGTTCAGGTGGATCTGGACTGGCAGCACAAGGGTCAATTATTTATATNAGGTAAACCCATCTGGGCTGTTGCATTGTGGCAAGACATTGCTGCCCAAGTAGAGAACCTGGTTTTAAAAGTACATCACGTAGATGCTCACATACCCAAGAGTCGGGCCACTGAAGGACATCAAAACAACCAGCAGGTGGATCAGGCTGCTAAGATCAAAGTGGTTCAGGTGGATCTGGACTGGCAGCACAAGGGTCAATTATTTATATCTTGCTGGGCCCATGACACCTCAGGCCATCAAGGAAGAGATGCAACATAAATGGGCTCGTGATCGAAGGGTGTACTTGACCATGGACACTGTTGCATAGGTTATCCATGCACGTGAAACATGTGCTGCAGTCGGGTAAGCCAAGCGGTTAAAGCCTCTGAGGTATGGAGGATGATGGCTGAAATATAAATATGGGGAGGCCTGGCAGATTGATTATATCACACAGCCACAAACCCGCCAAGGCAAGCCCCATGTGCTCATCCTGGTGGAAGCAACCACTGGATGGCTGGAAACATATCCTGTGCCTCATGCCACAGCCTGGAACACTATCCTGGGCCTTGAAAAGAAAATCTTATGGTGACATGGCACCCCAGAAAGAATTGAGTCAGGCAACAGGACTTTTTTCTGAAAAAAACCTCATAGACACCTGGGCCGAAGAGCATGGCACTGAGTGGGTGTATCACATCCCCGATCATGTACCAGCCTCTGGGAAAATCGAACTACATGATGGATTTTTAAAGACTACACTGAGAGCAATGGGTGCTGGGACATTAAAACATTGGGATACACATTTAGCAAAAGCTACCTGGTTAGTCAACACTAAAGGATCTGCCAAGCGAGCTGGCCCTGCCCAATCAAAACTTTTACGTACTGTAGAAGGGGATAAAGTCCTTGTAGTGCACATAAAAAAAGTGCTGGAGAAGAAAGTCTGGGTTATTCCCACCTCAGGCAAAGGCAAACCCATCCATGAGATTGCTTTTACTCAAGGACCTGGGTCCACTTGGTGGATAATGCAGAAGGATCAGGAAGTCTGATGTATACCTCAAGGGGATTTGATTTTGGGTGAGAAAAGACAATGATTTGAATTGTATTATGTTAATTGCTATATTATACTCTATGTCATCACTACTATGGTTGCTATATACTGTACCAACACTATCACAGTAAGAATCACCCAAATTAAATGAAGAATGAGCTTTGAGGAACCAAGCAAATTGAAGCGATGACAGAACCAGACAAGCACAGTGGTGATGGAACCAGAACTGGCTTCACCATGCAATGATCCAACACCACACACCTTCTCCCCTGAAGGACTGTTATGACAGATGGAGCCGAAAGTCATGGACTAAATGAACTTAACGGACATTTTACAGGGATGGCCCATAGACTTATGGAATGACATCTGTGTGTAAAAATCAAAAGACAGGAAAGGTGGTCATGATTAATTGGGCTGTATTGGAAAGTGTGGGACCTGGGCATGACATAGGTGGTATAGAATAAGGGGTGGATATTGTCCTGGTTTCAGATGGGAGAGAGTTAATTTTCATCCTAGTAGGCAGTATAGTGCTGTGTTTTGGATTTAGGAGAAGAACAAAGACAAGACAGCTGACCCAAACTGGCCAAAGGGATATTCCATGTCATATGACATCATGCTGAACAAAAAATGGGAAGGGGCAGGGGGTTGGGGGGCATGGCCACTGCTTGGGAACTGGCTGGGCATCGGTCAGTGGGTGATGAGCAATTGAATAGTGAATCACTTGTTTTGTTACAGAAATGCAGACTTTGAGAAGGATGTTGGCTCCCAAATCTGTGTCACCAGGCATCAGATCTGCAAGCATAGGGCCTGTTTGTCCTGGGTTCTCCATGTCCAGTAACCGCCTTTCTTGCAACTAACGTGTAAAGATCGAAAAATTGAATTAGGCATAAAAGAAGAGAGAAAAAGTACCTAGGAGGGGTCAGACAAGAATTAAAGGAACAGAAGCAGGTATAAGAGGAAAAGGAGATGAAGGGGTGGAAAGGAAAGGCTGAGAACAGAAGTTGGATGTTAATGGCACAAGAAGCAGGGTTGGAAAAATAGAGCTAAGGCAGAGAGAGGCAAGAAAGAAATTTAAGGTGGGAAGATAAGAAGGGTAAAACTTATCAGTATGATGGAACATTCCAAACCATTAGGGGATGTGATTATGACAAGTACCTAGGAGCCAAAACAAAAAAAAAGGACAGTGCTAGCAATAGGAGGACTGGGAAACAGCAGATTTAAGCAAAGCCAAAGGTGGCTAAGGAGAGGAGCAGCAGGGACAGAAACTGGAAACATACCAAGAGGAAAAAAGTGACATAAAGAGATAAAGTTTCAGATCTCCACAGAGCAATGCAGAAAACCAGAATTGAACCTCATATTCCCAAATTTTAATATAGCTGCTTGCTGAACATAAGAGCTGTGTGGATCCACCTTCTTGTAGTGCCAGGTCCCTACAGAAGATGACAGTGCATTGTGGGACCAAGTACTCTAAGCTTAATTCCCAGGAGATATGCTGTGAATCTAAAGGTCCCATAACTGCTGATTGTCATAGCAGGACCCATAACATCCTACAAGAAGGAATATATATTTTTCACTTTATTTATTTTCTTCAAATTGTGCTATGAATCCAAATCAAAGAAACTCAGTAAAGTTGCAGTCAAGTTGTCAGGTCAAGATGCCAAAATTAGGTCTCTGCAAAACTAAGTTGCTCCTCTTCTGCATTTGCTCCATGCCACAGCCTTCTCTTGCAAAGGTCATACAAATTTTGAGAAGGGTCCTCCATCTTATTCAATGGAGAGTGGTATATGAATAGACTCCAAGCAGATCTGAAATTCCAGGAGCAAAGCTACAGAAAAGTTCTGCTCACATACCTACAGCTGAAGGAAATGTGGATGCAACTCTGAGCATAAGTGCCATAAAATGCTACAAGCAGAATTTTGTACATGAACTGGAATATTTGACAGCATAAAGAAAGGAGTTGGTGTAGGGAACTTAGCTGATAAAAGAGACATGAGTATATTAAGAGTGAAAGTCTGTAATTTGGCATTAGTAAATTGGCTATGCTGACAACTTTGGCTTTAATCTCAGCATAGCTACCTGATTGTAATAAAAATATCACCCCTTCTCCTACAAATGGTGTAAAAGAAAGTAAGAAATATTATGAAAGAATTAATATAGTCTGAGCATCATAGAAAAGACCACAAGGAAACTGATATTTCTGTGTTCTGTGCAGACCTTGGACAGCATACCTGACACTGCAAGTACATAGAGATCTTAATGAAATACTGAACAGGTACCCAATCTGTCCTGTGCCTAGGATGAGACCAGAGCTGTGTATGCAATCATGCAAAACCTCAGTCCAACTTAGAGTTATCTCAGTTCTGTCACCCTCACTTGGAATTATGACCTTGATATTCTTTTAATGCAGTGATCTTGGGGTGAAAAAAATTACATGCTCAAGCCACTGTGCACCTTTGCCTGGTTTCACAGCATACTGCATGTGTCTGATGCTGGTTGTTTTTAAAAGCTAAGAAATGTAGAATCATTAAAGTTGGAAAAGACCCTTAAGATCATCAAGTCCAACCGTTGACCAAACACTGCCAAGTCCACCATTAAAACATGCCTCCGATTGCCACATCTACACCTTTTATATACAGCCAGGGATGGTGACTCCACCTCCTCTCTGGGCAACCTGTTGCAATGCCTGACAACCCTTTCAGTAAAGAAATTTTTCCTAATACCCAATCTAAACCTCCCCTGGTGCAACTTGAGGCCATTTCCTCTCGTCCTATTAATTGTTACTTGGGAAAAGAGACACCCACCTTGTTACAATCCTTTTTCAGGTAGTTGTAGAGATTGAAAAGGTCTCCCCTGAGCCTCCTTTTCTCCAGACTAAACAATCCAAGCTCCCTCAGCTGCTCCTCATAAGATTTGTTCTCTAGACCCTTCACCAGCTTCATTGCTCTTCTTCAGACATGCTCCAGCACCTCAATGTCCTTCTTGTAGTGAGGGGCCCAAAACTAGATACACCCTGAAGACACACCCTGACCACAAAGAGCACCTGGCTGGTGAGAAGGACCACATCTAGGTCACTTTATGGAAATTCCAGCTTCAGGTTTTGTTTATAGGAACAAGTTACATCTGAGTTTCCAAACTGTCCATCATCAGCCTACCATTCACCTAGGTCCCTAGCACTGCTAAAGCTTGCTAATACCTCTCATTTGCATTTAGAACATACAATAACTGCTTCCAAGCATTACCTGCTGCTTTTCATTGCCCCTTCTTACACTCAGCTAGCCCAAGCACAGGTCTTGCTAGCCTCCTGCAGCAAACTGTCTCTACCATACTGGGTATTAGGGGAGCAGGAAGAAGTCTCAAACAGGTTTGCTTTGAATTCTGGGGGTGAGTGTCTTGTTGCCCCAAAAAAAGTGGTGTGAAGTTTCCCCCCTCTTCAGAAGATGAAAATTAAGTGTGAAAATAAGCTGGGTCCTGTTCTTTGTGTGATATCAACCATGAAGATCCACCAGCAAAGTCCTCAGATGAAGACAGGCTTCCCCTACTCACATGCTCCAGGCTTCTCTAGAATTTTTTAGTCAGCAATTACATTTGCCGGGAGTAAGATTTCAGTTTGGCAATTATTTTCTTTTTGAGAAAACTTGGTAGTAAATCTGAGTGTCCATGCTGGTGGTATCATGAAAGAACAGAAAAAAAAAATCAATAACAAGAGGAGAAGGTCACTTAGGCTGCTGCTCCTTCACTGCTTCTCACTTTTGCTTAAGTCAATGAGGTTACATCAGTGAAGATGGCAGTTGGCATCAAACAGGATGCCTAATTATATAGCCTGGTTTCAGTATTTTCTCCAGGTAGAAGGGAAAGCATGAGTCTGGGTTTCCTTACCCTGACCCAGCAGCTCCCTCCAAGTATCTTGGCTTTCAGACTACCCTGGCTGTCATCTTATTGCTCATTTTGAATAATGATATTAGCAGAAATAATTTTAATTTAGACATCAAATGCAATTAAAGTCAAATTTTGACAGCTCCTGAGTAACTCAAAAGCATCTAGTGAAATTTTCAATAGTGCTCTGAAAACGCAGCCATATGCTTTTTGCACATTCAGCTACCTAATGTCTTCAAAATTTGAGTGCATTAAACCAACTATTTTTATTGCCTTTAAGCCCAGGTATTTGACATTTCTGGAGCCAAGATAAGGGAGAGGACTCTCCTACACCACCTGTGAGGCCATGACCAATTCCAGGGACATGCTGATTACTTTAACAGTGGTATGATTCTTTTTGTGTGTACCCTAAGTTGTGTTGCACCTGTCAATCCAAAATAAAGGCCACCAATGCCATGTGTGTCAATAGTGGGTTTCACCTGGGTGTACCAAAGAGGTAGATGCGTGGACTTTCACACCTACATCTTCCAAAGCTGTCTCAGGTGAACTGAACTGCTGAGCACTGCTGCTGGACTCGTGTGGATCAGACACTGGAGCATACGCTCTGACAGACAAGTGGATATGGTAAGGGTTTTCTTCTGCTCTTTCATTTTATGATACAGGGTGCATAGAAGCAGATTTTCTTGCCTTGTGGCATTGCTTGCAGAAGAGGGTGGAAGACCTTTGGATGCCCATCTCACCCAAAAGACACTGTTCTGTGCACAGCTGCCCTTCCTCCTCCACAGCATCACCTGGCCACGAGATCCTGCTGCCGCCTGCACACCCAACCACACGTAACTACTGAGTCTGCTTACAGGTTTCACTAAACACATGGCTACTGTCAGGTAGCACATGTTCTGCTGTAAGCCTAATGCAGAGTATTAAAACTCCTGTATGGCTCAGGTTTGATTTTCATCCGTACAGCTTTGTAGGTAGTCACGTAGCTAAGCGACACTGAGCTGAGAAATCTATAAAGTGGAATGTCTTTGTTATCCATCTCATATATTAATGTCATCTTTAGCTCTCATTCATGCCAAATAGCCAAAGTCCTTGGGGGGAGGACTAGACATATAATTCCAGTTGGAGCTGCTATGTCATGTGTGATTGCTGCTACAGGTCCTCAGCTCAGACTCATCATCCGGCTAGTCACAGAGGTACTCTGGCAATCCCACCTGGACAATGCTTATGTATCCCCTTTGATCTGCTAAATAAATAAATCAAGGTAATAAATCAACTCCATAATGAGATGAAGCTGCTGTTGGAACATGCTATAACTACGCAGGCACTCCAACAGGCTTTATTAGCTAAAGTAGCTGCTCAGTCTCTGGTAATTTTGTTGGGAGCCTTTCTAACTGGTTTGCTTAATGGATGACCTCACATGATTTGTATACACAGAGTGTTTGTTGATCTGAGACAAAGGATTCAAGATGTTGATAAGAGTATTGGGATAACAGTCCATGGCAGCACCCAGAATGGACCATCTTTGTTCTCCTGGGACAAGTGATAGTTCATAAAAGTGATTTTGCACTCACACAATATTTATTCTTGAAAGCAAATCCCATAGTTACAACATCAGTACTACACAAGTCCTTTCCCTTCCAGTAAAATAGGGCAGCACAATAATGTAATTGGTATAAATTTAGCTTAAAGCTTAGTAATTCCAGTGGCATCTAGGGGTTTTAAACACCCTTACCCCCGACTGCCAGTGATACTGCCAGGACCCAAATAACAAGAATCTTTCTAAATGCTTCCACACAGCTTTTGCCTAAAGCATGCACCAGCAATCCTTTATTTTCCTGTTTTTCAACCCAATTTTTTTCTTCCTAATTTAATGTATTTCCAAGTTACATTTGCCTGTATCATCCTATATGTTACGTAAATATGACATTAGTTGTTAAATAAGCCCTACTCATATATACAGTCATCAATCAAACATACTAATGAGAGGCTAACTACAATTTGTAAGCTGCTGCTGTTCTTTCAGCTCTGTAATTATCAGTGATATTCAACCTTTTTTTACCCTGTGAGCTGTAGGGCCTATTTTGTGGTCACTAAAGAGCTGGATGCCTTCTCCACAAAATGTGAGTACTTCTGAACAGGGATCAAACAGATGGAAGACAGATGGCCGGAGCCCTATTGACATTGTCTTTGCCCTTCAATGACACTGATTACTTTTCCAGGCATTCTGGAGGCGGTGTTTTTCCCATAAGCTTTTCAGAGTGCAACCTGAGCACTTGAAATCTCCTGCAAAAATATATAAGATGAAGAGGGGTCTCAGACTCCTATCAGCACTGCTGTACAGTGGTTTTCTACCACCCTCTTTGGTCAAGACACGTGGGATGTTTCCTCATGTGGTCCTGTCCTGGTCTCCATCTCCCCAGTACTGCCACTAAGAATGTCCTAGATTGTCTCACCTGGGATGAGATGAGGGCTTTGTAGAATTGTCTTGAGTGCAATTTCCACTAAATTTCCTCCTGCTGCACAGGAGAGAGTGTGGCTTTGTTGGTGGCATCTGCAGAAGTCCTGCTGATAGAGAGCAGCTATTGTAATCTGTTTTTCCAGCTCCTGCCACATGACAAGCTAGTTCTCTGCCTGTGCATGGAGTCCACAAAAACTAGCAGTTTCCTGAACTCTGCCCAGGCTCCTGGGAACTGGTGTACTTACTAAGTTGAAGACATTTGGCAAAGTGTCAAAGTTGCAGCCTTCTCTGTACCAGCACTACTAAATCCACATTTGACTCTGACATCACAAGTGGCAACCAGTTGCCCAGTTCATGCAGCACGAGAGGGCATGAAGGCAGAGACAATTTAGCAACTTTAGCATCTGAACCAAATGTCTGAGGTGCCTTCAGAGTCCTACACTTGTGGGGACAATTGCTCTAACATTAAGCTCTGCCCACAGCAGTACCTGTGGCAGGACCTGTCCCTCTCTTTCCCTGGCAAAGGACCTTACCTTATCTAGCCACTTAGACAAAGCTCCTCAAGGAAAGATTAATCAAGATTTGACAGGATCCTTCAAAGCGTGATGAGAAAAGAGACTTGTTGGGTCTTTAGCCCAGGCATGAGGCCAAAGTCAAATTTTTTGCACCCAGCTTTTGGTGTGGATGTAATTAACACATGACCTACTCTCTGCGGGATGGTTAATAGAAGAGTGAAAAGAGATGGGGAGCAAATACTGGCCTTTTTTAGCACTCTCTTACAGCTCATGTTAGCTGAAATGCTGCAGTGTATCATTAGCTGTTGATTGCAGACTTTTGCCCAGTTTTTGCTCTTTCCCAGTCAGCACTCATCTCCAAGACAATTTGAATTAATTGTGTGAGGGATTTCACAAGACTGGAATATTCGACAAAAATCAAGACAGAGTGGGTCTGATTCTGATCCCACATGGTTTGATGTGGGCAGAGCTGCAAAGGACTGATGGTTTTTTATGGTTGCTTTTCACCCCAAGAGACAAAAGCCTGCATCTACTCCTCTTCATGCCACAGGTCTAGCATTTTATCAGCAGAACATGTATCTGATTTTTTTTGAAGATCTTTCTTTGTCCTCTAAGGATATTCTGTACCTTCTTTACAAACATAAAATTTCCTCCATTTTTACTGTAAATTCTGGTTTTATGCCCGCTGCTGTTTACATGTCCTGCTTGTAATAATGCAGCATGTAGTGGGAATTAAATCAGACTTAGCAGATGACCACTGCCAGGACAACTGTTCATCACTTTCTCAAATACTGGTACTACATGTGACTGCTTCCTGTACCTTGCCGTTCTCCATGGCTTTTCAATAGAGTTGGCGGAGGTGTGGAATACTTATTAGCTAACTCTGTTGACACATTAAGTGGATGTTATCCAGATCTGCTGACTAAATACGAGTATGACTATTAATTGTTTCTTTCCCGAAGGAGCAGAGTCTTGTCAAACCAAATGCCACTTTCTCAACTAACATCTTGCCACCTGCCCTAACCAGAAGAGTCAGTGTCCTTATCTTTTTAATAATAATGATAATAATGTTCATAAAGATAATGATAATGATGATGATGATGATAACAGCAACCATAACAACAACAACAATGAATAACATCTTTCTTTGAATATAGTCTTAGGGCTTATAAGTGAAAAAGGATGCAGCTTGCTGGAACTCTTGATTTGGCAAGCTGAATAACGAAAACAAAAGTAAGGATGTTGCACATGCATTGTACTGGCAGCTTGATATATCAACTGGTGTTTGCCTCTACTCCACAGTACCTGTGTTGTTTGGATTCACCCAGTATTAGCACGTGAAAGACAAGCAGATTCCCAGTCCCAGGCTACTACTGAGCTGTACAACTGTGTGTAAACATCCTTACTTCTCCATATCTGTCTCCCTACCTATAAAGGGGGCAATTCAACTAGCTTTTGCACAGATATATGAAATTTTCAGACACTGAAGCATGGGGAAGTTAGATACCAGCACTGTATATAAATTGTTAGTACTATCAGCTTGCTTTCTTCTCTTTTCTTTCTCCTACCTCTCAGTTATGCAGCATCACACTGTCCTTAAAGTTCACACACTTGAGAAAAAAAAGAAAGCTGATTTTTCCACTGAATGTCACCATAGATCAGAGGCTACAGTAACATCTTTAGCATGGGTAGATAATAAATGAAGTCTGAAAGTTCAAGTAATTCATATTTGTCATTTAAAAACGTACCAGACTAAATCTCTAGTTTGAAGGAAAAATTGGAGGAAAAATCCAAACTGTTAAAGCAGAGAAAATTGTTAGTAATAACCAGGTCTGAGTTTTTGGTTTTTTAATTAAAATCAATTTCCTTGACTATCATTTCTTCTTATTGCACTGCAGGTTTGGATTTTTTTTAAGGAGTAAAATAAACTTTTCTAAATATTCTCCTGCATAGAACTTCCTTTTCAACCCACTGTGTTCACAGTGCAGTGGAGTCTGCTTGCATTTGATTTAAAATCCTTACACTGAGCCACTCTTTGTGGATTGCACTTTTTTTCCAGATGCTCCCAAACACAAGTCTGGATAGAGCTTCCTCTGCTGCTCCCTCTCAAGCCACTCACCTGAAAAGCAGGTTAAAATGGTGCAGGGAGGTATTTTCACAGGCATTCATTAATTGGTCTAGTTCTGTTTCCACCGTGGGGGCTAATGAAACCCTTCAGGTTAGTGCATAATGAAATGCAGACTCCCTGTACTCACTGAGGAAATGAACAAATTCAGATTCCCTTTTTACTTTCCTAGATAATAACTCTTTTGTTTTAACTAATCTTTCACTTTCAGGGGTGATTAGATGGTTTAGCTGAATGAATGCTATTATTTAAAGCTTTTTCTGCCTGCTTCTCAAAGTGCATTCTGACTCATTTACCTCTTTTCATGTAGAGATTATTTAGGGAAGGTATTTTTTTCCCCTTTAAAAATAGCAGCAAGCAGGTTTTTGGACTAAGCCTTATCTGTGTGTATGGCCAGTTGCTGGTGTCCAGCTTAGGGAAAAGAACGGATGTTAAAACACCCTTGCTAATGCTTGTTGATGATGTTTGACTCCTGCAAAAGAGGCTGCAAGGGCAATATGGATCCTAACTATGATATTTTCAGGCCTTTAAGAATTAGAAGATGCATACTAAACCAGAAAGGTACAGCCAAAATGCAGCAGTGCATTCCCACACACCTTCAGGTTTGAGCTCATTATATTCAACAGGACATGAGCATATGCCTGAAGCCTGGAGGAAGGAAGCAGCTCTGGAGCTGAGCGATTGCTGGTGACTGCCGTGGTGGAGCAGGATGTGGTGCGGTGGTGGGACCACCTGATCACACCTGGGTCGTATGCTTAGCAATGGTGCACTGGCCAAAGTGGACAAGAAAATGAAACTCTTTTCTTCTTTCAGTTCTGGGGAAATAAGTGCTAGGATCCAACAGATCAGATCATGGCAAGGGAGGAGGCTGTAGTCAGTTAAGCCAGGAGCAGTATGCCACGTTCTTTAATATAAATACCACTAGCATATGTGCATAGGATGCATTTTCAGTGAGTTCCCCATTTACAACACACCCACATACTCAATGTGAAGCCATTACCTCTGCCTCATTCTCCCTGTCCAGCCTACACTCCTATTTAACTTGGTGCTCCCTGGCCAAGATAATATTTAAATTCCTTATTCTCCCAGCAAGCTAATGATCTCCTAGAGCATGATCCAGTATCTTCTTGACATATCTTTCTTGAACCCAGAACATCTGAGACTTAGCTGCAAAAATAGCCACATGAACCTAGAGTCAACATCCAAAAAGATCTATTAAAGAAGAAGCCAGATACAAAGAGAACAGGGAGGGAGAAGGAACGGGAGCCAGTAGTTTGTGCTCCCCTGATTAAGGGGATTTATCTGCATTTCTAGTTAATAAAAGACATTAATTAATTCATGTTTTTTATGGCTGCACACAGAGATATTTCTGGCTGGAAGGAGACACTTAAATGGAATGAGTCAGACCAGACCTGTTATGTCACCCTGAGACCCCGAAAGATTTTTTAGTAGCTCTGAAGAAATCAAGTTGTTTCACAGAGCTATTTTCTCCTCAGACATCAAAAGCAGAGGGAAAGTATAGTAATTCTGAAGGCTGAAAATTATTTTTTTATGTGGTCCTTTGCATTTGACAAATAGCAACAGGATAATCAGAGAGCTTTGCTCTCCACAAGACACTTGCATAGAAATCTCAGCAGGATTTATCAGTCCAGCTAA
Organism: Sula dactylatra; assembly: GCA_013389905.1. NCBI lineage: Eukaryota > Metazoa > Chordata > Aves > Suliformes > Sulidae > Sula > Sula dactylatra. The sequence continues at coordinate 475,889 of WEKW01032169.1, read as the reverse complement.
ACATAGTCTCCAGAGACATGGCTTTTCACTAAGGAAAGTCCTAGCAGGTCATAGCTCCTCAATTCACTTCCTACAATTTCTTGCAGATTAACTTCACAAATCAAAAGATTGTACTGAGAGAATTTTACAGGAAGTAAAGTCTGTATTTTTCCTCTTAAAAATGTACAGAAAAACATATTCTTTCACCAAACCCTTTTTCACCACAAAGGCAGCTGTTAGCCAGGAATAAGGCTCACTCTTATAAAATGAAATTGCACTGGAAACAGAACTATTTTAAATTAGTTTGTCTTCAGTGGAGATTTGAGATTTGCAGCTCAGGTGTTTCATGCTCCCTTTCTGGGTCATGGTGCCCTGCCAGATGACACCTCAAGGAGGCAAAGGCTGCTGTGGCACACATTGGTGGCTCTGCCCAAGGAAAGGTGATGATAACTCATGGGATGGAGGTCAGCCAAGGAGCCAAGAGGAGACGGTGGTCCAAAGTGACAAGGGGCATCTAAGGAACCCCACCTATGCCTGCAGCCCTCTGACAGCATTTCCATATTCAATTTGGAAAGGGAATCAGATAGTTTTAAAATGAGAAATATGTATGCTTTGTTTTTCACCAGAAGACCAAAAATATCTGTGGAAGATGTTGACAAATCGAAAGCATTTGTCATTTCTGCTTCTGTTTCCCTGGTGACCAAAAAAAAAAAAAAGTATTTCCAACTAAGACAAAGCCTGCAGCTCATAGTCTTGTCCAGTTTGTCCTGATATTTGCTGTTGCTCTCAGCCCCCAGTATTCAAGGCAGCACAATGGTGGCAGGAGCCTGTAAAATGGGCCTCCTCCTCCTCTAAAGCTGGAGCCTGTTTGCCCTTTTTACTACCTGGCCAGGTCTGTTCACAATAGGATAAATGTCTCTACTAGCCTTATCCTATGCAGAAAGCGATAGTCAGTCTTTGCCAGGGAAAAATCATTGCCCTCAGTGGTTGGTGATAGGACACATTTCCTGTTGTTTTCTCCAACCTTTTTTCTGGTGTTGACATCTTGAACATTCACAGCTCCTGGACATCAGAGGAGCCCATCAAAAGACTCAGCTCTGTGTTACAGATATGCAAAGCAGAAGCCTGGGTTTCTTCTGAACTTTCCTTGCACTAGGTGGTGAGACTAATTTAGCAGCATATGGTTTGTAAATCTGCACGCAGCCCTAGCATGATATCACCAGCTGCCTTAAAATGGGGG
>WEKW01032169.1:395300-474658 GCA_013389905.1 Sula dactylatra | reverse complement strand
GGGGGGGGGGGGGTGTAGAAGTACAGGCATGTTAAAATCCTTACAGTTCAGACAAATCTGCCTCCAGCCACATTCACAGTGTCGTCTTTCTTAAGAAAAAAGCATGCTAGAGAAAAAAAATGCGAACTGTGTACCTCTGAATCAGCATGTCAAGGGAGGTTATCCTCCTCCTCTACTCCACCCTAGTGAGGCCACATTTGGAGTACTGTGTCCAGATCTGGGCTCCCCAGTTCAAGAAAGACAGGGAACTACTGGACAGAGTCCAGCAGAGAGTTACAAAGATGATCAGGGGACAGGAGCACCTCTTTTATGAGGAAAGGCTGAGAGACCTGGGCTTGCTTAGCCTGGAGAAGAGAAAACTGAGGGGGGATCTTATCAATGCTTATAAATACCTAAAGGGTGGGTGTCAAGAGGATGTGGCCAGGCTCTTTTCAGTGGTGCCCAATGACAGAACAAGCGGCAATGGGCACAAACTGGGATACAGGAAGTTCCACCTGAATATGATGAAAAACATCTTTGCTTTGAGGGTGACAGAGCACTGGCACAGGCTTCCCAGAGAAGCTGTGGAGTCTCCTTCTCTGGATGTATTCAAAACCCTCCTAGACGTGGTCCTGTGCACCCTGCTCTAGGTGTACTTGCTCAAGCAGGGGGGTTGGACGAGATGACCTTGAGAGGTCCCTTCCAACCCCTATCATTCTGTGATTCTGTGATTCTGTGAAGCCTCTGCTGCCATGGAGCCTGTTGGGAGTATGTATTTGTGAACCCTGTTCTGAGGATAAACTGCTGGACTGAAATGTTTAATCTTCCCTCCCTGTACCAGAAAGAGAGTAAGGGTGTATTTGGAGACAGCCACCCTTTTGTGAGTGTCTCATGTTGACATGTGCAGATAAAGAAATCTCAGTCTCTGAGTGCTCTGGCATCAGCACCCACCTAAGCCCCATTCTCTAGGTGGCTGTAGCCTTCTGGTTCCCCAACATGAATTCTTCTGCTTGCACATAGCAACCAGAGAGTCTGCTCTTTTTTTCTCTGTCAGTGAAGACTTAACATTACAATACCCAAGAATCCTTAAAGAAAAGAAATTACTGTGGCAGAGCAAGGATCAATACAAGCAAGATAAATACAGCTTGTGCTAGCTCAAGCTCTTGTACTTCATAACACGAATCTCAAAATGTGATGCCAGCTACAAATCGGAGTAGTATTTCCATAATGCCATGCTTTTTAACCGTGATGCACTGTGTTGTGACTCTACAGAGTGGGCTTCAACTCATGCTGGAGTTTTGTGCTCGTTTTAAGAAGCAGTGCTGCTGAAACAGTCACATCACTCCTCCCCTGGTCTTTGCAGTTTGGTCCCTGCCATGCCTGCCCTCAAGCCAGCACAGCATCCATGAGGACACATAGTGTCTCTATATAGAGTTCTATATAGAGCTGATATCATGAGATTTGGGTTCAAAGCAGTCTGTGTTTGGTTTCATCCAACTTGTATTCTCTAATCTGGCTCATTGTGTGGTCACACCAGTGCTTGTGCTGGTGCAAAGGAAGATTGAGAGAAAGAGAATGAACAGGCAGGGAAAAATGCCTACACCAGCTGTAGTTTAAGGGGATGTCATTTTAAACTACACACAAACCCCCTGGTTTTAGTTTTAGCTGTAAAGATTGTACACAAATTCTAGTTGGTCATCTACACTCTTATGTTCACAGAGAAACTCACCTGTCTTGGGATGAGCTGAACTGCTGCAAAGATGCCCACCTCTCACCTTGACCTTGGAGAGCCTACATGGCCACCTTAGACTAAAAGCCCCATTTTTAATTGTTGTAAGTAAGATGAAATTAATCACATCTACATGACCAATGTGTGAGCCTCCAAAACTATTGTGAGCCTTGTAAGGAATGGGGTCACCTGAGAAAGGAGGGTGGACTGCAGTGTAACATGGGGCAAGGAGTAGTCCCAGGTATGAGTGGAAGGGCTGCCTCCTGTCCACCAGACTGAATTTTCTCCCCTCTTTGGAGAGGTCTGGAGGCTTGACTTCTGAGGCATGGGACCTATCTTTGCAAGAAAACCAGTGGGGATACAGGAGAGGAATATAATAGACTGATCTGCTTTATTTATGATGCATTCAATTCCTGCAGAACAAGGCTGTGGATAGACACAGCTCTCGTGAAAGTCTGAGCAGCTGGAAGCTGATGTACTTAGAGATACAACAGGTCTTTCTGGAGGGATATTATTTGTCCTTTCTGAACAGAACTATGAAGACTCAAATAATCCACGCTTTTCTGGGAAATCGACCTTTATTCTGCTTCTCATCAGGCACTCTGGGTTGTTGGCACAGGGTTATTACCCTGCTGTCCCTGCTGGGCTCCAAACCTCCTCTCAGTGCTCCCAAGTGACAAAAAGGGAACCATCCTCCAAGCCCTGTACCATGAATGCTGGGACAGAGTGTTACTCTGACAACTTGCCAGGCTCCATGCTACAGAGCTAGTGTGCTTGTCCCAGTGCACACTAATACACTAACTGGGTGACTGTTGGAGAACTTCGCAGCTCTGACCTTTAAACCTCCTGCACTAAATCTATCCATGACCAATCTTCACCTTCTTGTCTTTGTGCTGGTGTTGTCTTTTAGCTTACATATGACTTTCCCTCCTAGCTATTAAGCCACTGCTGTGATGCAAGATGATCCAATGTCTCCCCGTCTTCCTTTTCTGGGCTAAACAAGCTAAACTCTAGTCTCACCTTGCCTAGCAGGACAGCTCCTCCCCAGAAAACCTTCTCTGCAGCACAGTTTTGTGCCTGCTCCAACGTGAAGTATTCTTCATTGAACAGAGTAGACAAAGAGAAGCTGCTCAGTGGCTCCTGCACCTCCTGTGGGTGATTCCTTATCTTGAGACGACTAGATAATCGTTCAAAGGTACCATTTTTTTGTGCCTTCTTTCTGTTCCCTAGTGGATGACCCATATCCATCCTGAGGGCTGGAGGCTTCTGTCCCAGGGTATCTGATCAACACAAGGACTATGCATTTATCAAAAAGTGGAGATGCTCAAACTGGTTGTATTTGAGAGGTCTCTTTTTGAGTCAATCACTGTGGTAGCTGATGGAGAGATTAGGCTTGTTTAAGATAAAGCTCCTCTGGCCTGCTCATGTGATTTGGGATGTGCGTCACAGCAGGGCCTCTTTCTCCCTAGGCGGTACTGATGGATATTGAGTAGCAAAGTCAGATGGAGATGCCACACTGACTGTTTTGCCTTTGCTGCCTGTTTCAGAAAGAAAAGAGGAATATCTTCTGTAATACCTATATGCGTGGGAAATCCGTGTGAGCAAACACGTAACCACAAATGTGGGCTTCTCTCCTAGGCAGCAATGCAACCTGGCAGGTAGTCCTAGTCTTGCTCCAGCTGATGGACCAAAAGGGACCATAATTCATGGCTCCATCACAAGGACCCTGGTTCATTACAAACTGTGAAGAAGAGATTGACACACCCAAATTTCTGCTGATAAGTATGGCTGAATTGGCACTTGTGCAGACATGGGGTTTCTGCTGGGAACTGTCTCTTATGCTACCCCTCTCAAGCTCGAGTTTCCACACTGCAGGATGATCAAAGGGAACCTGAAGAGGATAAGTTAACCCTGCTTATGCTCTCTCACTTCCTTTCAAATGTTGTTCAAGATTTGCTGTAGAATCCATGGAAAAAAAGGTCACTATCGCCAAATCTCAGCTTCACCAGTACTGTTCCCAGATCCCAGAGATCTGGAACAGAAGGCTTTCTGGATGAGACTGTCCTCAAGCCTGAACAATGCCTCTGCATGGGTACATCAGCATCCTCCTGAAGAAAAGATATTTACTCCTTTCTGCATAAGCAAGCAACCGAGAGAGAACCCAGACACCATCAAGTCATGAGGACAATCCAGAGCCTGTTGCTTTGGTGCAAGGACAAACAGGCTGAACAGGTCCCATTTCTGACTGTCTTATCCATGCTGCTTGAGTCATTGTGAGGATGCCACAGATCTGAACCCCTTTTCTGGTGTGCTCTGAAGGTCACCTCAGCTGTGTACAGTGGTCACAACTAATGCCACAGTCCAAGGTAGATATCATCACTGCCTCTTTCTCCCACTCAGTGTTCAGCTTATTTCCATAAAACTACCTTTCTGATCTATGCAACATTGTTTGACCCATGTTCCAGTCCTGTTCCTGTCTCTCCTTCCCCAATTTCAAAATTAAGATAGTAATCCCAATTTATTTTATTGCTTTCTTGGGAAATACTGGTGCAGGAAAAGACTTTGAAAGCAGTAAAAATTCACTCTGTTATGATTGCCATCCCCAGTTCAATGTCTCTTGTGCAGTTCTGCCTAAATATTTCAAGGTACTTCCGTCTTATCTGCATATGAAAAAGAAGCCAGCAGCTCTGAAAGGCTTGTTTAAAAAAAATCCAAGAGCAGCTATTTTGTTTTCACTCGCTTTATACAAGTCCTTATTCAATTCTAAAGGGTGAAAGCTCTGTAATGAGCATGATCATGAAAGTGTACAATACCCTTGACAACAGGAGGAAGAGCTGTCTTCTATGGCAGTTGGAGGGAGATGTGTGACGGAGGCCATGGACATGCTGTCCCAGTGGCTTCCTGCCATGTGCTAGCTGTGGCTGTCTGCGCCCTCATGTGCTGTCAGGCTCTGTGTTGCCGCTGCTTGCACGTGAAGAATTTCAAAGGACTGCCAGCCACTTTAGGGATCTTGAGAAATAAGACCTGAAGCTCAAGATCTTCCAGAAGGCTTGTTTTGTAACCAAAGGAATGGCAGGGAAATAGGAAAGTAAGGTCTTAACGCAGTGCACTTGAACATGCAGTTCTGTGAATAGGTGACACAAAGGGTAACCATACATCTCTCTGCACTGCACTTGTAAGAGGCTGCAGAGGAGCCCAGAGACCTCACCAGAGGCAGGAAAAGCCACCAGAACATGGGGCATGATCATTTTGCAGAACCTTTTCCTATCATTCACCAAAAGAAAAGTCAGAACTGACAATATTTGACATCGGGTGTTGCCTTGATGAGCTAGGGGAGGATGCTTCAGCATCAGTGAGATATGGAGTCACTGGGCTATATGTGTGTTTACGTGGCAGAGTCTGTGTCAGGATGTACCACAAGACACAGAAGCAGGCTGGTAACTGCCAAGCTGCTGACAGGACCTGCCTCACTCTCTGCTTTGCTTTTGGAGGGGAGGGATGGGAGGGGAGCAGCCTGGCACACTGTGGGTACCATGCCCCTTGATAAGATATTTCATTTGCAGTATGCACGGATCAAAGCTTACACAGGGCTTAAACATTTGAGAGAGAGATAAACAGTGTGAGTGATACAAGACAAAGTGCTGTGGCTTTGTGGGTTCAAATACATGTGTGCCTTTGGGCTGCACTCTTGCATGGCACGGTAGGGTGGGTCACACATTTATTTTCTGATTATCTTTCCTCTTCACTGTTCAGACTCATTTGCTTGCTGACTCATGCAAGCCCTATACTTGCCTAGACACACCGACAGCTGGTGAAGCCCACTCTCAGCAATTTGGAGCCTGCAGGAAGTGACACTCCTCCTTGCCAAGCCACCAAGAGCTTAGACTGGGGTCAGCTCAACAACCACATAGGATCTGTGTTTTGCTTGTTGCTCAATTTCCATGCAGCACCTACAAGCACTCAGCAGGCCAAAGCTCCTGCTTCATCTGGGGAAAAGGGCAAAGCTGGACACCCCCCAAGCTGGGTGAGCCTCAGCAAGGACCCTGAGCTGCAAGCAGGTTGAGGAACCCCAAGAAGAAAGGTTGAGGTGTAACCAAGCACAGCATCAAAGCTGTGTCCCCTCACCAGAGTCCAGAGACCACAATGAAGCAGTGAGAGTCAGAAGTGGCCCCCCACCTCGGCCATCTGCAAATGTGCCACAGTGAGTTGACTTTTCAGTTGTGACTCAACCTCTTCCCAAGCAGTTGTTGATCACTTCTCACTCCCCTTAGCTGGCGTGTCCGATTAGTCACTCAGGTCATACCAAACTGGAACGAATTGGAGGTATTTCTAGTATTCTGTGGGTACACAGTATTAACTGTTTTACAGGATGAACCCCTGCCCTGCATACTTATAGGACAGCATGAACTCAAGGATGTTTCCTCCAGTCGCAAGAGTTTGAGGCACTTAAGCCTCAGACCTGAATGTTCATATTACTTCCCTCACTCCTCTTTTAACACTTAAACGCTTAACACCTTAAAAACGTAACTCTTTTAGAGTAACTTTGCCTTTCTTACTAACTGCAAAAGTATCACAATCTATGTTTTGTGTCCTGCACACTATAGATCTCAACAGCACCTTGAGACAGTGAGATCCACAGGCTAATACTCACACTGAGTCAAAAAACATTTCTTGCTCTCTGTTCTGAATTCAGCACTTTTAATTCAATGCCTTTCAGTTTCCATACAGAAAGGATGCATAGTACTCACCAAAATACCTTCTCTGTCCCAATTCTACTTTAAAAACTTTTATCTGCAGCTCCCTCGAAGCACAAACACTTTGCCAGGCACATTTAAAGTCTTTATTCATATTATACCTCCTAATACGAACCTCAGGTTATTTTCATCACCTCTATTTGAACAGGCCCTATTTTTAGTTTCCTGGTTTAAAATGAGTATGAGGACATTCCTTTTATAGACTGTACACTCTTGGTATCTGAGCATATCTTAAATTAATAACAGTAACATATACTTTGGAATAAAACTTTTGTTACATTTTAACAATCAAGGCAGGGTGATGACATAAAAAGGATAGATAAGAGTATAGTATCTTAATAAAATTTTGAAGGGCCATGTTTCCAAAGAGAAAAATGAGTTGTGTGCGCAGATATGGCCCCACATAAAGAGAATATCTGCTCAGATATACGATCATGTAGGATGAGGGTTTTTACTCAGCAGATCTGCATCTCTCTGTCTGCACTAACATTTTTCTTATCGTAGCTGGGAAGGCAAGGCACCGAACTCAGTCTGTCTCAGGCATTGAACACAGAATTTGAACAAACCCCTCCTGGCAAAATTCAGTTTGATTCCTAGAGTCAGGGATTAATTTTCAGCCTGACCGGTAAACTGCTTTTTCTTCATATTATAAGCACATATCTTCCAGGAACATCAGCTACATTTAAAAAAAAAAAAAAAAAAAAAAAAAAGTCCTTACATGTCTTTAATTCATTCCTTTTACAGAGGGGGAAAAGCACATTGGGAAAGCAAAGCCACCATTTTCTCAAGGGGCAGGTGTGCAACACCAGTATGGTATGGTCTGCATTGGCATACATAAGTTCATTTCCTGCAGCAGATCCAAGGCAGTGCCATTGAAATTGATTTAAAAAATACCAGTCTTTGGCAGAAAGTGGGCTTTGAATCAGCTCTTTAGTTGAGGAACTAGGCTGTCGTCCAGAAACTGTATGTCAACTATATGAATTACTGGCAAAACCCCAGTTTCTCTGTTCATTCACTTTATGCTAGGACTATCCAAGAGTCAGAAAAAAACTGTCTTGAGAAGATCAAAGGCTTCTTGCTCCATGCATCTTCTTGCTATGGGCATTGTCTCATCATTTGTCTCCGGTTGAAATAGTGCTCTCTGTTCTGCAGCCATTAATTTAGAAGGAGAGTCAGTGAAAAAGAGGTGCTTCTTGCTTTTCACCTGTCAGACAAAAAAATCACAGGATCAATCTAACCACCAGTCTCAGAAACTGCCACAGATCTGGGTTCTGGCAGCTTTAGTCCATGAGAGCACCAGCAGCAGCCTCAAGGTGCTGCATGGAAATGATGACCTCATCCAGGAAAACATTTGGAGAAATCATGACTGCCTTTATATAAGGAAATAAGGGCACACTGCTACAATAGTTGATTGTGGGCATCTATTTTCAGGACTGTGATGGCCACTGCATGAGGGATTTCAGGAGCCTGGGGAGCTTTAAAACCACTACCTGAAGACTGTGGATGATAGAATGGATATGCTCCAGTTCTGAGAAGAAATGGAGATGCTGTCAGAAAGGTAACAGCCATCCTAGCGACAGTCAGGAGCTGAGCAGTGGGAAGGAGCTCAGCCCTCTAAAAGGGGTGCTTTCTGGCACAGCTGCTGGGGGATTCAGTGCAACCGCTCCTCTCCTATCCAACGTCTCTGGTCAGTGCTACGAATGTATTCTTCCCAACAGATGATAACTTCTAGGGCACTTGCTGGTGCCCTAAAAGAGAGGCAGGAGGAAAAGTGCAGGGCTTGTTTTGGAAAGTCCAAGCAAAACAATCCTCTACTCATCCTTCAGTCCATAGACGTCCCTTGCTTCCCAACATAATCGGCTCTTCCTTCAGGGTTTCTTGGAGAACCTGCTGGCCCTACCACCTCCTGAGAACCTCCAGGAAACAAGTCATCTCCATCTTCAGGAAAATGACATATGAGGGCTGCCTATTCCTTCTCCTCAAGTCCTGAGAGGACTGTGGCACTTTGACTCCACTGTCTACCTGCTGACATGGCAGCAGAATTCCTGCCACAGGGGACTGTAAATTAATGTCAGCCTCAAAGCAGTTCCAAAGGACGATGTAGTGCAGTTGCTCCCCTTATCTCCTCCCTGCTCCTTGGAAACCCTGCACTTTTTGTTCATGGAGATCAGCAGGAAATTTCACACTGCACAGACTTCTCTCACCTATAAAATGGTATGCTACAACCTGACTTCATAACCTAAACTCAATCACAGCAATTTCACTCTGGCACACGGGAAATTGCTGAGCTCTGTCTACCCCTGAGTGCACAAAGAATAGTTCAACAGTTAGAAACATCTTCCAGCTAAAGCAAGACCTATCACATGTATGCCAGAGAGAAACTGCTCCTACTCTGGAGCAAAAAACAGGCTTCTGGTTTCTAAGACCTGGGCTTAACTGTGCAAACTTCTTAGCACTTCCTCCAGCATCAGCTGTGCCAATCTGTGAAAGCAAAGGCCTTACACCTGTGAGCACTTTGTCTCCCACAAGCCCAAGGCTGCCAGCAGTCCACATTGCATCCTGGCACACAATGAAGAACAGAAGCAGGACAACAATCAGCCTGGTCCTGCTCGTGACCTCAGCCCATGACATCAGGATTGATGAAATGCGCAGGCTCTCTCCACTGAGTGGAGAAGGATTTTGGTGCCTAGATAAACGTACAAGCCTGACTTTAAGCCAGAGAGGGTAGGAATCATCTGGCCTCACTACAGACCTCTAAAGTGTCCTTGCAGTCCCATGAATGGAAGATTAATGGCTCACTGGCGAATGTCACCAGCATTAGTCACTATGAGACAATCTAAACGGAAGGAGGTTCTCAGCCTATGGGATTTGCCCTGTCCTGGAACAGTAAAGCAGCCCTGCTTGGATGCAACTGCAGCTGACAGGACAAGAAAAGGATGAAAACATCTGCATCTGCTGTGTCTGAACCAGCAGAGCAGTATGCTAACAGCAGCAGGCCTTACACAACAGCAGATTACAGTTCAGCTTCTGTTACTTCAGCTAGGGCTGGATTAAGGGCCAACACACTAAAAGTCCCAGATTTTGTGCTTAGCCAAAGAGTTTTATTATCCTTTTGACTGCAAAACATTCAACTGTTTTACTATGCATCTCTTGTAGCATGGACACCAGGCCTGTAGCAAAGTCATGACAGTATTAAACAAAACTGACTTTGGAATAATATGAAGAAGAATTCCCCCAGCTGAGGAACAGAACAGGAACTAAATGACTAGAGAACCACAGCACTATAAAAGTATGTCTGAGACAACAAAGTGATGTTGTAACCTGCAAAACTTACACTCCTACTTCAACAGATATTCAGCTGCTGCACACCTGTAGTACAGGTGTGCACACACAAGGAATAAGACATTTTGGGCATGTCTCCCTCTGGTTTGTCCCCATCTAGGGATCATGGTTCCCATCTTCAACCTGTGGCCTTTAGACACTACTACAATATAAACTGGTCACAGCCAGGGGCCTGCATGCTGGCAACAGATGGAGATAAATCTGTTTCAAAGAGTAGAAAAAGTCAATCATTAAGTTCAAGTCTGTCTCACAAGGACTGTCTCCAATTACTTTTTGGTGTTTGTTGTAAAAACCCCCTACAATTGTCCACTGACTATTAAAGGATAACTGAAGCTCCAAAGACCGAATAATTTCCCTATGAGTGAGTACCATATCCAGAAAGTAAATCTGGAAAGTAAACCTGGGGCTTGTGCCTCCAAATATACTTCTCTAATGATAGCCAACATTCCTCCCAAGGAACTTTAGAAGACAAACTGTATATAACATACTGGTTTTGCTATAACAGTAGATTTTTGGGCATGCCCAAGCTCTTCATCTGCCAAACTCTGACCACGGGATTTAGCTGTTCTGGTGAGATCACAGATGCTTCAGAATTATGGATTCCTCTGCAAAGTTCCTATGTACACCCAGGAATCCCCAATTTTTTCATAATATTTGAATTTCTTATTCACAGTCCGCAAACACAATTAAGACCGAATGCTGACCTACTAAAGAAACAGTATGACAACTCTAAGGGTGATTCTTAATTTCAATTAAAATCCCTGTTTTGAGAGATAACCAGCCTGAGATGCTCAGTGACACCAGTGGGAAATTGTAAGTATTTTTATACATCAGTTCTTGATAATAAATATAGAAGAAGATTTTCTTCCAAAAGAAGCTTGTGGCATGAGGCTGAAGCTCCCTGTTTCATAGATGGCTGGACTATAATGGCCGGCTTTTCACCAGCCTTCAGCTCAGTTTTCAAAGGTATCTGCCAAAACATGGAGAGTTGTCAAACTCTCCGATAATAAGCAGGGCTTTTTTCTTCTCCCCTCAGCTATTGTAATTTATTTTGATACACTGTTAACATCCAGCAGAAAGAAGAGAAATCCATTCTAGAGTACTAGATTATTGAAAATCATCCATGGGAACTCAGCAGAGTGCTGGATGCAATGCAGTTTGTCGGACAATGAAGTGGGCAACAAAATAATTCACTGACCACAGATGGAGAACAAGTTGAGTCGTAACTTCTGTGATTTACATTTGCAAGGAAACATAAGGTCCTCAGCAGTGTCAGTGGTAAAGGCTAGTCCCAAACTTATGTACATGCCTGGGTCTGTAAAAGGGACCACAAGCTGAAGTCAAAAGCCAGAGATATCCTATGACCTTTTGCAAAGTGCCAGGTGCAAGTTTAGCTCCAATATTGTATGTTTCAGTACTAGTTGCCAAAACACATTGCTAATCACAGTCTGAATGTGCACACACAGAAAGGCACAACAGGGTGGTCTTTCCCTGGCTCAGACATAAGAGTCTGGGTTTAACTGTCCCTCAGTGAGAAAGAATAGACAACCCAACCTGGCTGGCATACTCTCTTCCCACCTCAGTCCTGTCTGTGTCCTCCAGGAAGCATGTTTGATCAAGTCAAGTTAAAAACGCTGTCGACTGGCTGAGGTGGTGCACAACATGCTCTCCAACTGACAACAGGTGTCTTTTCACATGCTCCAGTGACGCTGCCGGCAGGGGAAACTTGCTTTCTTGCTGCAGGAAGCAGTCTCCTTTTAATAGCTGGCTATGGAACAACTGTGGGCTTCTTGCCACAGGAAGCTGTATCTCCTGGCTTAGCAGTGATATATGTGCTCTGTGCCCCCATTGTGGTCATTTTTCTGCGGTTTCCTTAATAAGCTTGAGGAGGCTCTCAATTAGCTGCCAGTCCTCCTTCTGCTCATTGTTCATAGTGTGGGACACACTAGCTCAGAAAGCCATGTTCCAAAACAGTCTCTCCAGGCTGTATTTCAAGCCAGGTTGTGGCTAGTTTGTCTGGAGACAGAAGGGCATGAACCCATCACCTTAGTTTTTCAATGTACTTTTCAGGTGAACCCAGGGATTGATGTGGTTTTGCTTATGGTCACCCCATTCCTTGCCTACAGCAGTGGCATGCTGCACAGCCACTGCAGGCATTGGTATGGTCTCCATGACCTCCCACTCTCCTCCCACCCAGCTATTCAGAGGGCTATAAAAAAAACAGAGCTGTCCAGACTGTTGAGAAATGGACGGTCGCGTCTGAAGTCGATTAAATAATTCAAAGTGGATTGAAATGCCCTATTGCATAATGGAATCTTTCTGCAAAGCTGTGAAGCAGTTTCCACATCCCAATGATCCTATTTTCAAGTCAATACAATTAAGTGTCAGAATATGCAATAGTTGAAATTAATCTGGAATCAGAATGCAAGTGATATTTAGTACACACACTGCAAGACACCATCAAAATCATTAGATATGATCCAGGATGAACATAAAATGATTCATTGGGATGCAGCTAATTGACATCTCTCCATTGATACAAAATGTCTAACAACTGTTTAAGGAGAAAAAGGACTCAACATACCTAACACTCAATTTTTGCATAACCTATTCATGGCATGTTACAGATGCAGGTAGGGGAAAAAATGATGCTTAAACTTCTCTCTTTCCCTGTATTAATGAGTCTACTGCAAGTGTGGATTACTAAGGATGGGGGGAGGCAATAATTCCATCGTGGAGCTGATTCATGCATGTTTTGTAGCTGTGTTGGGCCAATGCTGGTTGCGACAGATGTAATCCAAGACACCAAAATAACAAATTAAGGGTATGAACCAGCACTTTGGGAAAGAAAATGGAACACAAGGCAGCCAGACAAGCAAGAGGGAACCAGCCACAGCAGCAGGGAACCAGGGCAGTGCTGGAGAGAGGAATCAGAATCCTCAAACTGCTAGTGATGATTAAATTAATAAACCTCTTTCCTCCCATTCATCTCTGAATCATATTTACATGCCAACAGACCAGTAAAACTGCTGGTTCCTGAGCTGATGCTTGTAAAAGGGACTCAGTTCAGGGTCTCTAAAAGGAACAGTGTTGTGTGTAAAAGGAGAATGCATACAATGTGTGTACAAAAGGAGCAAGTGGTGTCAGCCAGCATGAATACCAGATCCTGGTTTACCACATTGTATCACATTTAGTCTGTATGCAAAGCTTGCAGCATGCTGAATATTATAAATCCACTGAGGCATCTGCATAAAGATTAGTTTGCATACAGATATGTCATTTATAAAATACAGAGCCTGTCACAGATATTATTCAGCTTGCAGAAAAACCAATGAAGGTGGGAAGAATGTGCAAATGAGGGAACACAATGGATGGGTAGATCAAGACATTTCAGAAAGGAAATGACCTGATCCTCATATTGACACAGGATGTCCCACAGCCCTGTCATCTTTGACAAGCTTTTCTAAGAGTCACACAGACACGAACTTGTCAATGATGTCTTGGGCAAACACAGACTTAGTCATGAGTCATTTACTCTGAGCTTCCTCTCTCCATACAGAGGGAAAGCATCACCTTCCAGAGGGAGCAGCAGAGACATGGTGCTGGGAAAGCTCTGGAGCTCCCAGGGGAGAAAAAGATGAGAAAGTGGAGCTGCCGCCCACCTCAGCTGGCTGAGACACTGAGGCAGCTCAGGAAGATCTTGGTTGCTAAGTATGATCTAGAGCTGCATGTGTCCTCTTTCATGTTTGCCTCTCATGTTTGCTGTAGGAGGTTCTCTTATAAACAAACACAAATGTTAAACTCAGATAAAGCAAACTGTTGCTTTACTCTAGAAACTTGTCTTGCAATAAGCCTGAGTAACCCTACTGACCTCAGGCCCTCCATCTCCTGGTACTGGCCCACGGGGTGACTGAGGGAACACAGTGTACTCCCCAGAGTATCTGAATCTCCAGGAGGCCACAGGGCACTACCTAACGAGGTGAAGGTCTGGCCATGGGCTGGCAGCACAAGGTGCCAAGTCAGTGATGAGGTAGCTCCCTCAGCTTGTCAGAGCCTGCCGACAGACAAGCAAGTGGGAAGGAGCCATAAGACTCAGCTGCTACCTCAAGCTTGTCAACTCTCCCTCCCATCCTGACATTACCTTGTCTCCTCTCATTCTCACAAACCCCTGCAGCTTCCAAACCTTGAACCCACGTGGTAGCCATCTTCCACTGCTCTGGCTCCATGGGATATATGGTCTGCCTGTCCTCAAAACAACTCATGCACATGCACATGGCCTGAGAAAGGTGATCATTTTCTAAGGTGGAATTAGATCAAGAAATATTTGCTCCTTTTGAACATGCACAAAAAAAAAAAAAAAAAAAAAAAAAAAAAAAAGAAAAAAAGCTGATCTGAGGGAGCTACTGTCAACTGTGAAAAAGCAAGAAGTCGGCTGTTGCTGACCTCTCACTTCCCCTCTGCCTGTATGTGGATGCTGTGCATCATTTCACATAACAGGGAGTGGGATATTTATCAGGAGATGGCAAAGGGTGAGGCTGTGTCTGGGGACACTGATGTCCAGTTGGGTGTAAGGTCCTGCTAAAGGACATATACCATGCTCCCACACACCAGGCACATGTGCTCAACCAAAACCAGCTCAGGCTGGACAGCTGTAGCTCACATGAAGGGCTGTACCATCAAAAGAGTGCCCTGACCCACTTTGCATGTGGTACAACCATGCTGCAGGACAGTGAGAACAGAGGCCCAGGTAGGCAAATCCCACATTCAGGCTGTAAATCTTGCCATATCTGCACCCAATATTACAAAATAAAATGTGACTGTGGGTAGCTTTTATTGCTCAGTCACCAGGCTGGCTTCTCTACACCAACATTGTTTTCACATTGCCCACAATGCAGGATACTGGTGCAGCTCCACAGAGATGCCAGCAGCAATGTAGTCAGGTTTTAACAGCCACATCACACTGAATTGGATACAGCATTAGGGTTTTTTTCCCTGCCTACTGGCACTGCTGGAGAACATCCTATGTGCAAATTCTAGTGGGATACTTGAAGAAAAGACACTCCTGCAGATGCCCTAACTCAGAGTACATCTCCCAGTGAATCCAGGAACAATAAATGTTTGCAGCCTTGAACAAAAAGTGATAGGTTCCATTTCTGAAAGTGTTACTGGGCAGGCTATGAGGACACTTGACTCTTCCTGAGTTTCCCACACATGCTTTTCAAGTTGCAGCCCTACCTCTCCACCCCCTCAAGGATCTGGCATAAACTTACAAGAAACTAGCAGATTGTAGGAAAAGTCTTGTTTTTCCCTACAAGATGACCCTGCAGTAGAGGAGTCTAAAATCCGATATTCCTCCTGCCTCATTGTTCCCTGACCCCTAGCACTCAGTTCAACTGGGAAAGTATGTTTTTCCAGCAAAAAACTCACTATTTTTAATACTGTTGCAGAGTTACCAGGAAAACAAAAGAAATTGTTCAGTAATGAAGTGATCCTATCATCTGCTTTACAGAATTTCTACTGCTGTCACAGACTGCTGAAATACAAGGAGCGCAATTCCACTCGGAAATTATTTTCAAGGTCTGAGGCTGGCAGTAAAAAACCAAAATAAAAATTGCATTTTTACCTGCAGACTCAACAATCATGATCTGGAGTAGTTAATCTGGAGCGAATTTACTGCTCTTCAAGACTTGTTCACTCACTGTGGTTGAATAGCCATGTGGGTGCTTGCTCCATGTTGTGTTTCAGCTGTGTAAGTTTCTACACCGGCCTGTGTGACTGGCAGAGCTCTGCAGAGCCCTGGCAGGACAGTGAGTATGGTCCATGTTAGGGTAGTCTCAACATGGGACACAAGAGAGTAGCAAGATTCTTTGAGAGACAGTGGGTTGAAGAAGCTGTTTTTTAAATTAGGTTAGTGCACAGAGGGATGCAATAGCTCCTGTATTCAGGGCTCCTACTTGTTTCACTGAAGCACTGAACTCTCACAGCAACTACCGCAGCAACTGGAGCAATAACAGCTACTCCTACACAAGCAAGCGCAGGCAGAATTTGTCTGCCTTCTTCTGATGGCTAAAAGACCTAGCTCCCCATGGCTCCCCTCTTGCTAAAGGTGGGGAAGACGTGCCTAGTGCCCATCCCCTGAACACTCATTTGGTGTCTCCCATATGTCTCTACATGGAATTAAAGGCTACTATCTCAGAATAAAATGTCTAAGTTCCAGCTATCTAACATTAGATGAGGTTAGCCCTGCCATGTGTCTCACCATGGAGACTTTCTATGGCTTAAAGACTTTGGATTCATTCCTAGATCATCACGACAGACTGACAGTGAAGTCTTTTACCATGGTTTGAAGAACACACTATGTAGTGATTTTATAGACTTAAATGCCAAGCAGTGATGCATTGCCCAATCGAGTGTCATATAAGAATCATAAATCACAGTCTTGCAGGAGCTTGTGGATGTCAGACATGTGAATATGCTGATTTGGTATCCATGGTAGTTTGGCATGTCTCACATCTTTGTCTTCTGCCCAAAATAGATTAGCTCTTAAATATTACTCAGCACTTGGAGTTCTGCCACAACACAGAAGGCAGTTGAGAAAACACCAAAAATGTGTCTCCCAGTGCAAAGAAATATTGAGATAAACTTCATTGGCTTTGTTCAGTTTAAAAGCAGAACCCTCTTCCATGGTGGTGTAACAGCAAGGCAGGGTGAGGTTATTTGGCTAATGGTAGTTGAGGGGGAAATTTTAACACATGCACTGGAAGTGAAATAGGACAAAATGTGAGCGTGAAGTTACTCAGGACTGTAACCCTTGCTGGAGCACCCATCTCTCCTGTCTACAAGTACAGCTGGGTTGCCAGTTCAGACTGAACACAGGAAATCTATTGTGCGATATTTCCAGAAATAATGAAATGATATAGAGCACAATCCTAATGATAGAACACATAAGACATTTGTTACCTCCAAAGTCTCTGCTTTCACAGCACAACTAGGCAATCAAATCATATTGTAGAAAAGACAAATCTACACATTTGCACAAGCAAACAAGGTAGTTTTCCTGCAGAATGTGTGGAGACGTTAATCATTTGCACCATTCATAAGTGAGCATGTGAATTTACCATTAAGAAGTTAGAAGTTAATGTTATGGTACTCTTCAAATGAAATGTGAATTTACAGGTAGCTGAAAAGTAAATTTAAAGGTCAATCCATTCTTTTATGTCCATAATCAGCCAAGATATAGTTTAATTTCTTCAGATTATAAAAACCTTTCATTCACTTTGGAAAGCACCACCCTATCTGATGGCTGTTGGAAGAGGTGGTATATGAACAGTCTGGACTCCCACTGCCCATTCTCCCACATTCCCAGGGATAGGAAATGTGCTCTGTGGGCCTTCCAGCAAAACCAGTGGAAAAGGTGTGAAAACCACTGGGCCACCTACGGAAGAACAGAGCCGCCAAGAATTTTCAGTTAAAGAAGGAAAATGGGTTTTATTCTTATCTGGGAAGGAACTGGGAAAAGTATATGGTTCAGAAAACTGCTTGAAGATAATTCAAATGTCTGAGACAAAAAGGCAGGTTTTACAGCCCTGCCTGGGGTTATGCATGTGCTTGAGGAAGGCTATCAGGACACACCACTCTAGACAATGCCTCTACTGGGGTACACCTGCTATCTCACCCTAAATATACTGTCAGGCCTGATGTGATATTACATGACTGTAAAACTCCTTTTGGATGGGGAGGAAAAAGGGAGACCTTGTGTGAAATGTCATCCATGAGTCCTTCCTTGAACCATTTCAGTTCCCAGCCCACATGAAAGTTCTTGGTGGTTTTCTCTGCTTTCCTTCCACCGGTGCAGTGCCAGGCTGGAATTGCAGGGTATTGTATTACAAGTCCCACGGGTGCTGCCTCAGCCTCAGTAAACTTTATTTAAGCACACACAAACATACACAGACAATATACATGTATTTGTTTCTTCTCTGACAGTTCTACAGGACCAACACTGCTTTGGATGACACTCGTGGAAAATTTGAAAAAGTGCAGGAAAGGTACGAAAAAATAAAGGTCTTTTAATAATTTGTGAGTCATGGTCATCCACAAAAACAACACAGGTGCATTCAACCAGGTGAGCACATGGACACATCTCCACATACAGTACATTGTGTCTATATAGGTATCTCAACATACATAGTGTCTATATAAAAGTACAACAGTCTCAGAAGTCAGCAGGACACAAAACCAGACAAGTACTGGCATGGCACATGCTTGCACTCCCAGTGTCACAACCCACTGCCAGTGCACCAGTGTGACTCGGTCAGGGTGTGGGTGTGAACAGAAGATGCTCCAAACATAGTCTCGCTGTACACTATAAAAACTCACCAAATATGCAACAACGTCATAAAATGAACATTCATCTGGGGTTCTGGTGACCAGCTACTTTGAGTCAGATCTCACAGCTTTTGTGTCACCACAACTCCTGGGATATATGGTTACTTGTCTAATATAGCTACAACTATCTCTTAACATATATTTTATATACAGTACATATACACAGAACATACACAGAGCAGTATATGTATATTTTTGTGTTTTCATGTTTGTACATTATATCACAGAATATATGAACACATAAAATATATGTTTTAGGACCTAAAAAGAAATAATTTTATAAAATATTCATAATACCCCCCCAAAAAAAGCCCAGAAGTCAAACAAAAGAAATCCAGAAACGTGCTCTTGAAGTGTTAACTGCCTGGCCTTGGACAGCATTACACTCCTTCCCCTTCCCTTTGTAAGTACAGCAGCACAATGGTGGTTTGCAACCATGCACTCAGGAAAACACAAAGCAGTATAAATTGTTGAACTGCAAAGTCAGAGTGGAGTCTGGAGTCTGGCTGTCCGACTCTACACTCTCCCACTGTCTCCCTTGCTAGCATTTAAAAAGTTCTGCCAGGAGCACAGTATTTTACCTGCAGCAATATTTGCTAGACTAAATTTACTGACTGCAGTCCAATACTGTTATCTCATAGCACTTAGAACCCAGCTTCTGAGTTATAGCTTTTTTATTTAAAACAATTTTTTTATTTAGCAAAAAATTGTTTCCACTGTACCCTTCGTGTGTCCTCTTCCTAATGTGACAAACCCGGAGGAGATGAAATTATGGAGATCTGGCCCTCCACTTCGATAAATATCCTTTCCATAGTGACCTGCCAAGGAAAAGAAAACAAAGAAACATTTATTGAGTGTGTGTCTGTGCATATATCTATATATACACACATATATGCTATACAGCCCCACTCTCACCCTCATATGTGAGTACCAAGGCCACACCAATGGTTACATTATTAATGGAAAGCAGAGGGTATAACAGAAAATAACAGCTATAGCACCATCAAAGTGTTACTGCTTTATTGGCAAAGATTTACGAAGAAGAACAATGGCATATTTTGATAACTGCCAAGGAATGAACAGATTCTGATGGAAGAACCACTAACGTGCCAAACCAAACACCCCAATCTCCAGGAAATTTGATCATCATTGGCTCAAATTCAGGTTTGCTAACAGCAGCACTCCCAAGGAACTGGTTTTATTCAAACCTTCAGCTAAGAAGCTAAAGGAAATCAAAAGAGATGTGGCTTTGATTCTTCCCCATTCCAGCCAGCCTCCTGACAGCATTCATGTCCTGTTGGTAGAGATTTTTTCTCAGCACAAAAGCAAAGGTGCAAATATCACTCTTGTGCAGGCTGGACCCAGGTGCCTATTAACAGTATGACAGCAAACTTTGTCTTTTAGCTTTGATTTGCTCTGGTCCTTAAATGGCATCCCTGGATAGTTTCTCAAGTGCAATAGTCTTCTGCAGGGCAATTCCTAGGAGCTTTCTCAGTCCATAACAACAGAGTAGGCTGAGGAGACACCCACCTTTTTAATATTTTAATATATTAATGAAGAAAAAGGCCTTCTGCCTCCCTGTTACCATGCAAAGCTCTGAAGTAAGGACATAGATAATTTTTCAGATACTCTTTATCATCTCCTCCCTTTTTCATGTTGTTAATTTTCTATTCCTTTTATTTTAGAAAGAGGAAGATAAGATAGGTGCAGGAGGAAGGGAGCAAGGCAGCCTCAGGGGCTCAGAATTCAGCTCCCTCCATGTTAAGCCACCATCCTCGCCATGCCTTTCTACAGAAGCCCATGATGCATCACTCTTCTGCTGAGCCATGGTGGCTGAAATTCCAGCACAGCAGATGGTCCAGTGCACGGCACTCGAGTAGGAGAGCTGAGTCAGGAAGCTATGGGGAGGGCCAAATGGGCATCAGGGATCCAGGTGGAAATGCAGCCTGGGGCCATGTTCTGCTGGCTCACATTGCCTCTGACAGATGCTACAACCCCTCACTATTTTTCAAACACTGAGACCAAATGCCGTTTGTTCTCAGACACTTTCAGGCTCTCTGGCAACACTGTAAAAACTAGTAGGAACAGAGACTTTGAAATCTCATCAGTCTGCAAAGTCTTCCTCTTTCCTTTTTAGCCAGTCATTCTCACCCCAGTATGCCGGCAGCTACTACTGATTTTACAGGCCATTACTCCTGTCATCAGAGTCCACCTTGCATATGAGTGGGCTGAGGGTAAGCACCCCTCAAGGTCTAAATGTCCCAAAATATCCCACTGTTCTGCCCTGCAATGGACCTGAGCAGGCTCCAAACCCCACTCCCCATTCAGGGAGGACACCAACAACTCTTTGGCCAGGAGATCCTAACACAGACTTTGCCATCACATGAGCATGTTAAAGATCTTCAGAGGAGGCTCACATATGGCAGGGAGAAGATGCTGACGCTTCTGACAAATGCTGATTCGTATCTAATAGAAAAAGCATCCCATTCTCTTCCCTCACATATTTTTTCTGGTCAAGGTCAGTCAAGTGCTCCCTGTAAACATCTCAAAACACATATAAAGTGTTTCTACAGATTTGGAAGTGTTAGCGGCAAGACAGTTTTCTTCTTACAGTTATAGTAATGCAAGGTGGTAGCAAAAACCATCAAATGTGAAGGCATCCGCCCATAAATTGGCTGAGAAGAGAGTTTCTAGAAAAAAAGAAAGAAGGATTTTCTGCTTCCACAGGAACGATCATAGACTCTTTCTTTCTTCTTCCTACCTAGCTCTTGCAAGCTCTGGCTGCTGTGTTCCTGGAAGAGGGTAGCAGACCTTTGCCTCTGAGTCCCTGGAAGCTATTCTTGTTTCATGAGATGTTTGTTCTTGTCCTGAGAAGCCTGCAGAGATGGTTTGTGGCTGCAATGCCCAGTTCAATTTCTTTTTCTCTATCACTTTTCTAAAATGTGCTTAATTTTTTTCTTTCCAATAAGCCAATTTTTCCTCATATATCATCAATTCCTATGATCTCTGGGCCAGCGACTCTGGTGACTGACACTCTATCAGTGCCACAAATTTACCATTTTAAACAAGGGTGAAAGAAATACAGCAGGATAGCTATGACTTAGTCGCCATCCCAGAAACATGGTGAGACGACCCTCATGACTGCAGTGCTGCAATGTATGGCTATAAGCTCTTCAGAAGGTATAGGCAAGGAAGGAGAAGCAGTGGGTGGCTCTGTATGTTATGGAGTGTTTCAATTTTATAGAGCTCAGCTATTGTGATGATAAGTTTAAGTGCTTATGGGTAAGGACGAGGGGAAAGGCCAACAAGGCAGATGTCCTGCTGGGGGTCTGTTATAGACCACCCAACCAGGATGAAGAGTTAGATTTCTCACAATCACTAACCCTTGTTCTCGTGCAGGACTTCAGTGTACCAGACATCTGCTAGAAATACAACACAGCAGAAAGGAAACAGTCTAGGAGGTTCTTGGAGTGTGTGGAAGATATTTTCTGATGCAGCTGGTAAGTGAGCCTACCATAAGAGGTGCCTTGCTTGACCTCCTGTTCACAAACAGAGAAGGACTGGTAGGAGATGCAGTGGTCGGAGGCCTTCTTGGGCTTAACAGCTATGAAATGACACAGTTCTCAATTCTTGGCAAAGTAAGGAGGGGGGTCAGTAGAACCACTACCATGGTCTTCCGGAGGGCAGACTTAGGCCTGTTCTGACACTGGTTGAGAGAGACCCTTGGGAGACAGTCTTGAGGGGCAAAAGAGTCCAGGAAGGCTGGGCATTCTTCAAGAAGGAAGTCTTGAAGGAGCAGGAGCAGGCTGTCCCCATGTGTTGCAAGATTTAACCGGCAGAGAAGACGGCCAGCGTGGCTGAACAGGGAGATTTTGCTGGTGCTCAGGGAAAAAAGGAGAGTTTACCACTTTTGAAAGAAGGGGCAGGCATCTCAAGAAGAGTACAGGAATCTCATTAGGTCATGCAAATTAGAAAGGCAAAAGCCCAGATAGAACTCAATCTGGCCACTGTTGTAAGGGATAACAAAAATGTTTTTACAAATAGAATAACAACAAAAAGAGAACCAAGGAGTATCTCCATCTTTTATTGGATGTGGGAGGGAATTTTGCCACCAAATATGAGAAAAATGCTGAGGTACTTAATGCCTTCTTTGCCTCAGTTTTCAGTAGAGTTATCCCCAGGGTATTCAGCCCCCTGAGCTGGAAGACAGGGACAGAGAGCAGAACAAACCCCCCATAATCCAGGAGGAGACAGTTAATGACCTGCTGAGACACCTGGACACTCACAAGTCTATGGGGCTGGATGGGATCCACCCAAGAGCACTGAGGGAGCTAGCGGAGGAGATCACTAAGCCGCTCTCCATCATTTATCAGCATTCCTGGTTAACAGGGGAGGCCCCAGATGATGGGAGTCTTGCCAATGTGACACCAGTCTACAAGGAGGATCCAGGGAACTACAGGCCAGTCAGCCTGACCTCAGTACTGGGAAAGGTTATGGAGTGTTTCATCTTGAGTGCACTCACCAGGCATGTGCAGGACAACCAGGGGATCAGGCCCAGCCAGCATGGCTTCATGAAAGGCAGGTCCTGCCTGACCAACCTGGGCCAGTCTTGTTCAATATCTTTATCAATGATCTGGACAAGGGGATTGAGTGCAAGCTCAGTTAGTTTGCAGATGACACCAAATCCGGTGGGAGTGTCTATCTGCTTGAAGGGAAGGAAGGCTCTGCAGAGGCATCTGGACAGGCTAGATTGATGGGCAGAGGTCAACTGTATGAGGTTTAACAAAGCCAAGTGCCAGGACCAGCACTTTGGTCACAACCAGTCCATGCAACACTGCAGGCTTGGGGCAGAGTGGCTGGAAAGCTGCCCAGTGGAGAAGGCCCTGGGGGTGCTGGTTGACAGCCGGCTGAACATGAGCCAGCAGTGTGCCCAGATGGCCAAGAAGGCCAACAGCATCCTGGCTTGTATCAGCAATAGTGTGGCCAGCAGGAGCAGGGCAATGATCGTGACCCTGTACTCGGAGCCAGTGAGGCCGTACCTCAAATGCTGTGTTCAGTTTTGGACCCCTCAGGACAAGAAGAACATTGAGGTGCTGGAGCGTGTCCAGAGAAGGGCAACGAAGGTGGTGAAGGGTCTGGAGAACAAGTCTGATGAGGAGCAGCTGAGGGAGCTGGGGGTGTTTAGTCTGGAGAAGAGGAGGCTGAGGGGAGACCTTATCGCTCTCTACAACCACCTGAAAGGAGGTTGTAGTGAGGTGGGTGTTGGTCTCTTCTCCCAAGTCACTGGTGATAGGACAAGAGGAAATGGCCTCAAGTTGCATCAGGGGAGGTTTAGATTGGATATTAGGAAAAATGTCTTTACTGAAAGAGTGGTCAGGCATTGGAACAGGCTGCCCAGAGAGGTGGTGGAGTCACCATCCCTGGGGTTGTTCAAAAAACATGTAGATGTGGCACTTCAGGATATGGTTTAGAAGGCCTGGGGGTGTTGGGTTGACGGCTGGACTTGATGATCCTAGAGGTCTTTTCCAACCTTAATGATTCTATGATTCTATGATTCTATGAATTATATGCTATTATGTCTAGCTGACATAAGCTGTCTTTTGTATGTCCCTTTGGAGAATCTGTTTAAGACAGAGATCAAGAAGGGGAAGTATATATAAAAAAAGCAAACATTTACTGTCAGATTGAAGATCATTCATCAGCCATTTTCTCTTTGAACCTTGCTCTGCCCCTTCTTATAGTACATAGTTAGAACATTCCTGTGATAACAAACCTTTAGCATTTGAACAGGAGTTATGTTTTCCCCCCATGAGAAACTTGAATTTGTAGACTGCAAGCAGGATGATTTTTCACTTTGTACAGATACATTATAGAGAATGCCACATTTGTCCTATATGTTTTTTTACTCCTGCTCACTTGTGATCACTGTTCTTGGCTTCACAGTGTAAAAATGCTGGTACATGGCTTTTACTTTTAGAAGTGCCTTTGGGGGCTGCTGATGGGCCAAGCTCAGGTGCTGTTATTCGAACAGATTTTTTCATAATCACTTTCTGGCTAATAAATTTTCACACTGGAAGTGAATGCTTCCTTGTACCTTACCAAAATGCATGTGCCCAGTAGCCACAGTAGAGCTAAAGAAGCTCAAGTGTACGTGGACAAGGCTGCAGAGCAGTGGAAGTGCAGACAGGGCTATGCCAGACCAGAAGACATCCGTTTCATTCTCTGTTCTGGCTGTTTTCCTCCTTCCTACCTTCAGCTGTGTGTACTCTCACTTAGCAGTTGGGAGTCCTGCCACAGCTGGTAGAGAGGGATTGGCCCTGCCAAAAGGGGGTTCAGCCACGAGCTGAACTGAGCTGAGCTGCTGATGAAGATGCCTGTCCTGTGGGCTAAGAAGGAGTCCCTGGAACTTATCCAAGGTGTTCATTTTTAGTAGGCTGAAGCTGTTTTTTTCACTCTGCCCTACAGTGAGAGAGTTAAAAATGGCCTAATTCCTTGAAAAGCAAGGGTAAATGGACTGATTTTCATTTCATTTCAGACTTTTGGGATTTTTATTGTCAGTTAACACCCAACCAAAGAAGCCCTGCCATTCCAGACAGAAAGGACCTCTCTTTCAAACCCCACAAAGTTTCCCTGAGCCTTTCCTAGTGCTGGAGGCTTCACCAGCCCTGGCGTGGTGCATGGCCCCTGCAGGGTTGCCCTGTGGGGACAGGGTGGAGGCACAGATCTGTTGCAGAACTCCAAGCACACAAAAAAAGGGAGATCTCTGATCTAGATCTACTGTGTAAATAGGTGGGGACAGCTTGATGGCTATCTTGTACCAGCTGTGTACCAACATTATTCTCATTGCTCGTTCTCTCCTCCCCCATGTGAGATCACATCAGAGCAAGCTGCCTTTTGGTGTTGTATTTTCCTGGGAGCACACAAAAGAGGTTTCATGGGCTACAGCCATCAGAGAGCTGCAACCCAGGACCCAGAGGCAACACATGAGACCTAAAAGAAGTCAGACAGAGCAAGAGTAGCAGATCAGTGTCACAAGCAAGACGAAGCAGCACAGCCCAGTGGACTCATGTCCTTGGCCTCTCAGCACTCACTTTCCCTCTTTTACAGCTCTTGCTTTGGATGATATTACCTGCCGTCTGCCAGTTTTCCATATTCGGGAGTCCTACGTGGCAAGCACTCATTAACTCTCTCTGGGGATTGCTGGTAGCTGAATAAGATCACAACCAATGTCATCATTCGAATAGCCCCTGAGCAGCCCAGCAGAGCAGCTCTGTCCCCTCCACACACCTCTGCGTCCCTGTTTGTAAAGGTAGTTACTCTTCCTGCAAAGCACGGGGCGGTCTGTGAATGAAAAGTGCTGTACAGGAGCCAGATTTGATTATGATGGAGTCTTACAGCACACACTACTTCTAAAGCAAAGCAACCACCCACCTACCTCATTTCATGGCACGGAACATGGTATCTTTTAATACAGTATTTCTCTAGAGATTTTGCATCTCTAAGATCTGTTTCTCATGGTTAGGAAAAAATTTAAAATGCACCATGTCTGGCTCCCTGGAAGAGGCTTTTCCTGCTCTTGTGCTCCCTGTTCTCACTTACACTCATATCCATGTGCTGTAATGCATGTAAACCCTCAGACACACACACAGGCTTACAGATTTTTTCATTAAAAGGGATGAACAGGAGTCCAGCAAGGCTGTATGTTACTAAAGCAAATGAAGGCTAACACTTACACGACTTAAAATTTCCAGAAGAAATTGAAACAAGGAGAAACATTACATTTTTTTCCCTCTCCTTTGGTTATAAAGCACAGCAGCAGCAGAGAGCAGATGAATGTTTGGCCTGCCACACAATAAAGGCATATTCTTTAGGGCATACAGCTCAAAGAGGGAACATTTCATTACAATGGCATCCTGCATAACACACATACGGAACAAACTCAGTCACAAACAGCAATTACAACCCCAGCTCTGATTTAACAGAATTATTAGAGCTGAACTAAAATGCTGTTATCCACCTCTTGGAAACATTAGTACTGAGTATGGATTACATCACCCTGAGAAGGGCAGACAGGGACTGTCATGGACAGCCTTTTGCACGATATACTCTGGAGTCTGACCTCATCCTTGTCACAAATTTCCTAGGAAAAAAACCTACACCCAGAGAGGAGTCCCCATATCCAAACTCCTGAGCACAAATATTATTCTGACAGATCTCTGTGGAAAAATAAATTCCCTTTTTTTTGGGGGGGAAGTACCCCACAGCCTACCTGCTTCTGATGCTGCTCATTTCTACTGGAGTGATTCTTTTGGAGCTATTTTACACATATCAACAGACCGAGACAAAGGGCATGAGCTGCCAAAACGACTGTAAGGTGTTTGCTGAGCACATGGCAGACTGCTCTGCATTGCTCTGTCTGTCCTGTCGATCAAATACAATCATCTCTGAATGCAAGGGGAGGCATGGTTCCCAAAATGAGGAATTCTTGGGGCCAGAGCTGCACAGAGCAGCCAGGAAGCACACAAACAATCTCAGTTTGAGGAAAATCTAATTGCAGAAATTGGTGGGTATTAGACATGGCTGTGGGCAACACCTCTGAAGGAAGTGTTTGTAGGCAGGTCAGGCATCTTGGTGTCTTGCCGCAGCATGGAGTGCAGACTTACAGAGATTACAATGATAAGAAGGGGCACCCAAATGATGTCACTGAAACATTACCATTTTCATTCTCAAAAAAACCTCAATCAAACAGAAGCCAGCCTGAACCTCTTACACTTGTCAGCATAAAGGAACAGTAAGGGCCACTGCAGTGTGTTTTTTCTGGTTTAATACTATAGTTCTGGGATCACTGTCTATCCTGAACATGCAAATGTACAAAAAAAAACAACTGGAAAGAGTTCAGTGGTGCTTAGGGTGAGCTGTCAGCATTGCACAGCCAGACATGGACAAGATGTAGTCCAAATCAGTGCATGAAATAATAGAGTTTTCTATGCCCTACAGATATTCCTTAAATCACACTGGTGGGCTAAGGAGAGCTGAGTTCCATTTGCCTTGTCCTAATAATGTGACAAACTGCCCACAATTTCACCCTCTGTCAAAATAACTGCCTCTTCTTTATCTCCCTTTTCCTCATGCTAAGCCTTTGTCATATCCTTCCCTACTTCATCCCTCCCTCTTGTTCTCCATCACATGTGACTGCTGACCACAGAGACCCTGCTTAAATCAGCCCCCATGGGGCCATCTGGCCACAGACTGTGCTAAACAGATTACAGGGGATGGCCTTGTCCATCTCCTCGCCTGGCTCACTCTCCATGGCACTGTAGGAATGGTATTTTAGGTCAGAGTCTCTGTGATCCCTGCAGGTCCCTAAGGTTTTTGTGGTGTTTCTGAAAGAGAACAGGTGCCTAACCTGAGCAGACAGAGCCCAGTCTTGCCCATCATGAGCCAGGCCGTCCTGTGTCACTGGGCTGCCTTGACCAGCTGACATGGGCTCCAGCAAGCACATGGCTCTTGCATAACTGACTGCCCAGTGCACCAGAAAATGTGGTAAAAACTCAGGCCAGTGGCACCCCAAGCCACTGGGGAACTTTAGGTTCAAAACAGAACAAGAGGATTGTTCTAACTTGAAAACTGGGAGATCCTTATTTTTCCTTTTGATTTATTTCAGCGTGACTTCCACATTATCAGCTTTCAGAGTGCATTTGCATCACATCTTGCAGCCTTTTTTTCAACTAGGATGGGTAAAATCTTACTATTGACAACTGAATACTGGAAATCTCAAGTAAAATTATTGACCAGGAACTGGGCTTTATGGAAAGTGATGCATACTGGAAAACTTCCCACAACATTGCAAGAATGGGGAACAGTTCCCTGGCACAGGGTTTGTGTCAGTCCAAACTAGCAACCCTGCCAAAAATATGCCCACTTACTGCACAGCAGACCAAGCCAAATCCAGTGCAGTGAGCTGCATGAGTCCAGGTCATACTCATATATCTGGCATTGGAAAAGGTGTAGAAAGTGAAGCTAAAAGCTGTGCTAGCTTTCCTCAAAAGTGGCCAAGGGAACATCGCCTTTCGTTAATTGTTTACTCCATTAACTACAGCAGTTGTCCTTGATTTTGCAACCATCCTGAAAGCTGTAACAAGCTGTAAAAGGCTTAAGGAAACACCACTTTTAAGTTCTGTTAACTTGAAAAAATGACTGTTTGAAAGTAAAATACAGGACTGTAGTGCTAGAGGGTCTCGCCACCGACGTGCACCGGGGATGACAGAAATACAGTGATGAGTTCATATTCTGTTGAGATGTATAAATAAAAACACTTTCAAAGACAGAGGATTAAATTGATAGGAAAATAAAATACAGCAACTCTCCAAGGCTCCAAACGCATGTGCTCGTTAGCAGAAAAACTTACTGAAGTGCCTGGTTTCTGCAGGAAACAGCTCTGCTCCTGTGGTCTGCCTTTCATCAACATATAGCTGTACTGAGTTACACACACATGTGTTGAAGCATGCTCTGAAGCTCCAGAAAGAGCAAACATTTAAGCCTCCAAAAGCCAAGGAAGGACATTCCTTTCCTCTACAGTACAGCAGAGGGAAGAGACCCCATGTATGTTCCCTTTTATGCAATCAGGGGTGAGGGGCTCACACAGACAGGCTTCCCAGATTACTGTACTCCCCATTCCCTGTGCTGAAGCTGTTCCCCTTTGCATTGAAGGAAAGAAGGAAGGAAAAGGGACTCTGATTCTTTTCCCTCAAGGACATAATATGTGCAATTTACAGCAATGCCACCACATAAAATGCAGTGAAAGCACAAGCAAATCAAGACTGGTTAATATCTCTATAGAAGACTCACCCAGTTGCAATCCTTGCCCAGTGAGTACAAGAAAGCCACTACCAAATGTATAAGAAACCAAACAGGCTTGGGACTCCCATTCAGAGGAGTCTCAGATACTTAAAAGCTCAGTGTGACTGAAAATCAGTTGTTCCCATCAGTATTGGGGGGAGCTGTGCTGTTGCACCTCTACACTTGCAGCAGTGAAATTACAGCTTTGACATGGCACAGGGCTAATATTAGATGAGACCTGAGCAGAGCAGGAGGCATGACCAGCTTCCAAACAGGTGCTCTAGGGCAGCCATATATCAAGGGGATCCTTGAGCTCAGGCTGTCAAAAATTAATGACAAATCAGCCCTTAATAATTCTTCTGTGTCCTTAAGCACACCCTATAATTGTACAGCTAGTGATACAGAAGGAACACAAGTTTTTTGTATGACTTAGGAGAAGGAGAAAAAGAGTCCTTCTGTTTCTTTTACCATGCCATGAATCAGTTCACTTACCCCTAGTATTCATACATCCATGCTTACCACATAACACTCTCTCAGGAAACATAATAGAGACTGAGGACTGTTTTATCAACCTGCTGAATTCTGTAGCCAGGAAACAATTACTGCAGGTTGATTTAAACTATTCTATACAGAGAATATCAGTCATGATTAAACGTTGTAGGTTTTCACAGTAATGTGTATACAGCTTTATCTAGTTTAGTGGTTAGCCTGTCCACCCAGCTCTCCGAAGAAGCGGCTTTAATTTCTCTCCCTGTCAACAAGCACTCAAGGCCATGCCTTTTCCTTCCTGGCAAGCACCTAAACACCAGGTTATGGCTTTTCTGATCCCTGCCAGGTGGGACTTACAGTCCATCCTTTATCCACGTTGCACCAATAAGTGAGTGTTGACATTATACAGTGAGTGTACTTGCCCCCAGATCCCTTCAGGCTGTCAGGTCTGTGAACCAAGGGAATTTGGTGATATTCAAAAGTATTCATTTGTACTTAAACCCAGTCCTGCCTGAGGAAGAACTGCATATCTCTCAGGCTTCAGTGCATGAATCTCTGCTGGTCTGTTGGAAGATGGCTAGTCTTTGGCAATCCTCCCTGTTTCCATCTACTTCAGAGCAGTAAAAAAAGAAAAAGAAAAAAAAAAAAAGGAAAAGAAAATAAAAGAGGAAAAAACAGCATTTCCCTGGCAGAAATCTCCAGGGAGCAGTTGTAGGGGTGTGACAGAACAGACGGTGGGAGATGCATCATCAAACCAGCCACCATCCCTACAGTGTCTCTTTAGCATCACAGTCCCTGCAATGGCTGGTGTAAATGCCATGGCTCTGCTGACTGCCAGACATTTGCCTTTCAGTGTCTAAGTGGTGTTGCTGTTGCAGCCCAATAAATATGACTTTTGCTATTACCAGTGAAAATCCCTAGGGTTTGTACTGACCCAACATCATGGGGTCTTGGGGCTGGTCTGGGCTTGATTGGACCTGAGCTGCTTTTGGCTTGTTTGAGCTGTGATAGCAATACAGTGTTCATCACCTACCCTGGGCTGGCTCTGCTCTGGGACCAGCCTGTGGCAACAGCCTGACAAAGCCAAGTTGTCCCTGGTGACAAACTGATGACCCAACCAGAGAAACATGGGAAGAGTGAGCATAACACCAGAGACCCAAGGTGAGCATTAGTAAGTTTTATATATTCATTTTAAGGGCAGAATAAATGAGTCTTTCTGGATTAATTGGAACTATGAGCACTAGTACTGTTGTAACTATTTCTTGTGCTTTGATTAGAGTGTTGAAATGTTACATAACTAACAATACACTTTCAGCTCCACATACGAGGTGAACTCCCTTTAGCTATGTAGGATTTTGAGTGTAACGCTTCATCTATGAAGTGTGGTCATAAATCTGTTTCCCTTCTCCCAGCACTAATTCCCAGATCAGTATGGAAGAAATTCAAAAGTTTCCAGCTGGAGAAAATGCCAGCTTAGATGCACATAAAGTCTTCTGGTTGACACATTTAGAGAAACCATTTTAATTAATTATCTCATAAATATCTTGGCTGCTTTCCCTGTAACAGTGTTAAATTTCACAGCACGAGTTGTCCCCAGGTAAAGGCTGGCTCCATAAACCTCAGCCCCACAGAACATCCTGCTGGTAGCACACCACCAGACTTCACCGCTTGCTCGTACTTTGCTCTTTGCTCCCACTGCCCCTCATTGCTGAAGTGTCGTAGTCAACACAGCACAGGGGCAAAGCATGCTCCCTTTCTTATGCAGAAGCTGGATTTCTTACTTGCTGTCAGAGCTAAAAACTTCACTTGCTGTGACCAGTTTAGTACTCTCCATAGGGGACTGGGTGTCTCTTGCCCTATTCTTCATCAAAACTATGCTGGATTTTAGTCTGTGTTGGTGCAGCACTAAGCACTGAAATTTTTATACCTTTAAGATTCTCACAATAAATTGGTGTCATTAAGAAGTTATAGCTTCACAAAATGCATCTTGTGCTCTGCTTTTAATTGAGGTGACCAACAGAGGTGGTAGAGCTGCTACGGTTAGTCCCAGGTGACCTTAGGTAACTCCAGGTAATCCAGGGTACTTCAAGTGACCTGGATGCTGGAGGTACTCATGACTCAGATATTTTGCTGTGTTAAGAGAAAGGGATGAAACTCTGCTTCCTGAGGACAACTCAAGTGCACTAGTGGCTCATGCAGAAATTAGAAAACATGGAGGACTGACGGCAACACCTGCAGTGGTGAATAAGCAAGGGCTCAAAGAGAAGATTTTGCATAAGTGTCTTCCTGATTCAAGTTCCTATTCTGACCTGGGGCCACTGCTTCTGCATTATTACTACATAATTTATATAATTGTTTATAAAATTTGCTTTTCACATTCCTTCTTTAGAGGGTTTTGGCTTGCTTTCAGTGGCCAGGGTACAAACAAGACAGATTTGGACATTTACTCAACAATGTGGAAGTTTTTACCCATTTTAGCTTGGAGGTTACAGTGAGCACCTCTGCTTCCAGTCACAGATATGCAGTCAAGGCCTCTCCTGTTTGCTGTATTCCCTACAGTCCCTCTTTCTTGAGCCACGCTTTCACATCCTCCCTATGGGAACAGCAGCAACTACCTACATGGAAAAGTAACCTGAGGGAAGTGTCGAGTGCTTTTCCAATTCTCTGTAATCTGATTTAGCAAGTGGAAACAGCAGGAAAATGTTGCTGCTCTGTTACAACAGGTGCTCAGAAAATTATGTCAAGATCCTATACACTAGAGAAATCCACTTCTGCAAAGGAGATGAATATGTTTTTATAAGATAACACTGAAAATGGAAAGTCTCCAGAGGATAAGAGAGATGGCATGATCTTTGACTCAAACTTTTTAGTCTTGGGTTGGAATTTTGTGTTGCATGGACTTCTGCAACTTCAGCCCTTAATTTCCAGGTAATAACATCTCTTGAGATAACTAAGTGAAACTGGTTTATGCTTGTGTGCTTAACTGACTTTAAACCAGAAGTTTTATTTTGATATGAAGATATTAATTTCAGAAATTTTCGAAATGTCTTCATTTACGATAATCTTCTTGAATAAAGAAGCTATAAAACTTCAGATACAGTCCCCAAGTGCATTTGTCTTATGAAGTCACTTCTCAAGAAACAGAGTTTTTAGAAATACATTGTCCACATGTACATTAACACTGCAGCCTGCACACTTGTGCAATGACTTTCAGGGGAAAAGGATAATGACGACTAATTTTTCCTTCTGGGTAAGACAGTAAAAGGGAATGTATGTACCTGCTGCTGTTTCAGTTAGCTCTGAAGAGCGGAGTCCTTAAAGCACATGATCTCAGGAAATCTCTGGGAGACGGGATAAAAGGAGAGGAAATAACTGCATGTATGTCTTAGCGTTAGCCACTTTCTGAAGACCCTGGTCCTATCACTAGGAACAGAAAGGGGAGAGGATGTTAAAACACAGGTTTGCCATTAAAGAATGAGAATGTGTTATTAAAGAAAATTTTGGGTTTTTTTTCTGGTTAAGATGGGGGAAAATCTTCATGTGAAAGATGCAATAGCACACAACTTAGTAAGGAACCTTATTGGAGATGAAAATGAAGAGAATTTATGAAGGAGACAAAGTGGTTGACCAAGTGGCATGAGTGATGAAGCACTCCACTTTTCCCAGGTATATGAGAAAAGAAAAATGGCTTCAGGCACTCTCTGCTTATGTGCTGACCCCAAGGATTCACAGCAGGCTGTGAATGTTCCTGCTCTCAAGTGCTAGGTGATAGGTCTGCCCAGAGTGTAAACATCCATGTAGACTGCCCCTCAAAGATGCTCTGCTCTCTAAGCCCCATCCTGTCTTCTGAAATGGAGCCCCAGAGCTGATTTTCCCACTGGTATTAAGCAGTCCTCACGTATGTAAGACTGACCCTTAAACTGCTCCTGTCCATTCAGGGTGTGGCTATAGAGAGATCAATTATTTCTTTGTCCCAGACCTTTTCTAAAATAAATCACATTTCTAAAGCTATAGAGAAAAACAGTTTCTGTGAAAGTAGAGTGGCAAATGATACAGTACATTACATGTTAGGACAGCAAGTTCCTATAGACTCCTGGTGTAATATAGTTCTGTTAGGAAACTCTTCTGTTCTTGCTTTCTTTATAACAGAAGGCGAGCGAGCCAGAGGATTCAATATGGGAATCATTAGTAGTTGCCTGTTTATTACTCTCTCCACTGCTGAATCTCATCCCTACTGCTGTGATCCTGTCATCAGTAATGTTGCACTGAAATCACAGGACCACAGCTACGTCCAGCTGCACCGGAGGGGGCCACTTGGACACATCTCAAGCATTCGGCAGCACATCCAGGGCTTCCTAGTGCAGACACATGTAGAAAGCTCATAAGCTCAGCAGGTGCCTTCCGGCAGGGAAAATGAGGAGAAGTGAATGTTTGGTAGGGTTGCAGGTACATTAACAGCCAGACATTTCTGCCATGAGTGAGGGAAGGATACATGAGACTGGTTTTATTTTTAAAACCTCTTATTTATACTGCATTAACAAGAATTGTTTCAACAGTCTGTATCCCCCCGCTCCCTAAGCTCTTCCTTATCTCTCTTGGGTTTTTGTTTCCTCTGCTTGGTCCTGCAGCACATAGCAAAAGCAGTGTGTTACTCAAGAATGGAGGCTCTGCTTGTGCTGGTGCTCTCCATGCTGCATCAGGAGCCTGGGACATGCACAGCTATTCGTGTGGAGCACCTTTCCGTAGTTCCTAGCAAAATCTGAATGCTCATTGCATTGCATAACAGGAGACTGTGCTGACAATTCCCCAAGACTGCAGATTCCTAGAGGTAGCTGTAAGTTGCACTGGTGCCATCTGTTTACTTGTTTAAATGCTTATAAAAAGTGGCTTCTGGGTATTTGCTCTGTTTTTTTATGATAATTCCAGTGTTTACTTATAAAGATCTCCATAGCTAAGAGGAATGTTAGTAAATAGCACTATGCACAGCTCTACACTCAAGTAACATCCACTTTTATTGGGGTTAGATATGCAGGAATATGACAGGGAGACACTCCCAAAGCACAGTGAAGCAATCTAATGGCACAACTTGTGCCATCATTAATGAGAGACATAAGGCCACCAATTCCCTGTTTGTGCTTTGAAATTGTGCCCTGGAGTGCCTTTTAGCATCATTTGCTCCAAGCCTAATCCACTTTCTAGTGATGTTGTGTCTCTGAACACTGTATGCAATCTCTGGAACTGAGCAGCTGCTCAGGAAGTGAACAGTATCATAGCCAGTCAAGCTATGCTTCTTCTGCTGGAGATTTGCTGATCTATTTAGAGAGGGCCTAATATTCCCCTTCTAATTAATTTGTTCTGTTCGCGTGCAACTGAACTGGCTTTTGTTCTTTGGGAGCTCCTCAAAAATTAGATGCAATACCTGATGGAATTTAATTATATGGGCTGGGAGAAAGTGATTAAGGGCAAAGGGAGGGTTGATCACACCTCACACATGCTTCAAGGGTATTAGCAGAAGGGAAGGTAGAGGCTGCTTCTTCTCAGCTGGAGGGAGAATACTAAGGAGTGATTGTCTCTAGTAGGAACTCTATGTTTAGAGATAAACGTTCTTTGATAACTGAATGCCTTTGCAAGGGTCAGATGTGTATTAGTAGAGCTGTTCAGATCTGTCTCAGATACCATTCCAGTGAAATTAGGTCTGCACATCACACTTGGCCTTGTGCAGCAGATCTTGAGTCTGATGCTTTTTAATACCCTTGGGAGCTGTGTGCTTCCATAAGAGGGAGAACAGGCTGTGAGAGAAGGATCCACCAAGGAGCTGAACACAAAGGGGTTCGCTCCTGATTTCTGCCAGGGCTAGCTTGACCCAGAGTCTGGGAGGCCCTAGACCACATATCCCAGTTCTCAGTGGGAGAACTGAGTTACCCAAGATGATAAATGTGAAAGGAATTCAGGAGTGGGGGCTCTTAGGTCAAACCTCAACAGAAATTCTGCAAAGCTGCACAATTCCACCAACGTCTGGTCACCACAGCGATACCCATCTTTCTGCATGGCATAGGAATAACTCTTATTCAGAGAGGAGTAGTGGAATTGCATAAAAGCGTGGCTAAGGGAAGAAATAACAAAGTGAAGAAGAGAGGGGAGAGGAGAAACTGGAGCAAATAAGAATGCTTGATCACAAGAAACCATTCAGTTAGACTCCTGGAAACTGCTTGGAGTCACACAGCTGAAGGTATTAGATGATAATATGAGTCACCACCAGGCTGGAAAAAGCACAAAGTGCAGACCTTTCCAGGCACATCCTGCATTTTAAGGTACTTCAATAGGACTGATGTTCAGGCATCATGTGCCAGCATGAGCCGTATGGAGCCTGGTTCTGAAATGGTGGAGAGAGAGGTGGTCTGGGATCCAAGGTGACCAGAAAGCCAGAGGCACCCCAAGTAATAACCACCATCAGCAGGGGACAGTTTCCTGTGGCAAGGGTGGCTGCAGCCTCATGGGGCACTGTGCTGATCCAGGGACAGGCTAAGTGAGTGACTTCAAAGGAAAGTCAGTGGGTAGAAAGGTGACAGAGAATGTGTCTCTGCTCCCAGACTGGTAGGATCCTCTTCTGAAGGTACATTAGGGATGCAGGAGGGTGTGCATGTACAGGGATCTCCTGGGAGAAGGCTGTACATTCTGACCCTAACATTACCATCCAGGTAAGTCCTAAAATAACTGGAAACAGAAGAAAATGAGTCCAAGTATTTTACCTTAAACAAGCTGGTTAAAGCACTGGTACTTAGCAGCCTGCCACATACTAGGAAAGAACTTTTTAGACCCAGTACACAAGCCTTGTTCTACTTAGGAAACATTTAATGCATCCTCACCTGGGAATTCAGCAGCAAGGGGCCAGGGGTAGCAGTGCAGGAGCTGGCTTTGTTCCCAGCTCTTGCTGTGGTGCCACAGGAGAAACCAGCTCCAGGGATGGTGACAAAGAAGCTCATGAGACTACACTTAACACTTTGAGACCACATCTGCCATGGTGGAGCATCCTGTCCCTGTCCTGTTTAATGATCATTAGCAGTAGCTGCTTGAGAGGAGTCCCCATGCTAATGAGCACCTCAGGGCACTGGCAGAGAAGAAGGACTTCCCTGCTGAGTGAGGATCCCTGAGCACTTCTGTAGTGTGCAGCAAACACATTCCCGCCTGAGTAATTTGTCTCACAAATATCAGTCCCGTCAGACTGTCTCTGACTGTCAGTGATAACGTTTGTCTGATTGAGGAGCTGATGGGGGTTACTCAGAGACAGTCCTATTGCAAAACGGAGGCCTGTCTCCCAAAAACACCTTTGATTTACGAATAAACTCTGTCTCTCAACTCCCACAAGCCTTCAGGAGCTTTATTCTGCTGCAGCAATACTGCTGCTTTTATCCCTGCTGGACACAGTGAGAGGAGCTGCCATCCTACTTCTGAGGTGAAAAGTAGACAAGTCCAGGCATAGCCAGGTCTGTACGTTCCCACACAAATATCCTTGCTTAGCCAACAGAGAGTTCAAAGCTACCCCACCTGCTGAGCTATTTAAGCACAGCCACATGGTCCAGGAAACCCTGCAGTAACGACTCCCAGATTTGTATGAGAGAGGATTAGAAGCTGCTATGACAACAGCCATGAATATGAGGTGTTTCACAACTCACCCATTATCTCTGTTTGCAGCCAGCTGGTGGGTCCCAGACAGTCTGCACAGGTGGATGTGCCTGGGATTATCCTGCTTCCTGATTCCCCAAACTGATGGATTTGCTCAGAGACACTGAGCACTTTGGACTGAGAGGTTTGGCTGCTGCACAGTCTGTTTCTGCCACCTTGGAGGATAGCATGAGTGAGTCCTTCCTGAGCTCGAGAGCAAAACAAGATGCTTTCTAAGGACTTGGTCCCATGTGAATATCATCATGAGAAACCAGAAATAAAGTAGGACACGACTTTGTAAAGTCTTTTGACACAGTTTGGTCTCTGATCTCAGAATGACGGTATTGGGCACCAATTTCCTGCTGGCAAAATGCATCCTAATCTGTTTTTCACTCTGTAGTCAAAGCCTAGTTCATTGGCTTTTCCCTGGTATGGAGGTAGTCTCTGATTTTACCCCACAGCATATACCAGTTTGCCCTTTTCCAGTATTTGAAAGGGGTTTAGATGTGTGCACAAGATTTTAATGTCATGAACTTGCTATCCAAGGAAGGAGGTATGAAGTGGGGAGAATGTGGCAAATTGGGAAACCTGAGAAGAAAAAACACTGAGTGGATTAAAAAATAAAAGAAATCACACGTTAATTTAAAAAGCTAGATTTGGTAACGATTCCTAATGGTACATTAAACTGTCTTGTCTGAGCTATACTTTTGTTTTGCTGCTTCCCAGGTTTGTTTGTTGTTTTGCTGGTTTCACAGGTTTATGCCTGTTGATGTCACGAACATGACAATTCTGACACAACTATGACAGTGGTGATGATAATGACCAACAATGATCTCTTGTAATTAAGTAGTCCACCAGCATGCTTGTTCCTGCTCTGTTTCACCGAATTTCATTTAAAAAGGTGAGTGATAGTGAGTATGCAGTGAAACAGAGGAACAAGATGTGGAAGGGAAAGCAATTTAAACTCCACTTTGGTTTGGGAATTTTTTTCACTAGTGTTATGGCATGTTTTAGGAGGAAAACAAAGATTTCTCAGGTGGCTTAGGGTAATTTGTGTCCTGTTGCTAGTCCTCATGGCATTTTTTTCTATCTAGTACAGTACTGTGGCTTTTCTGTGCTGCTGCAGCCTACACACCAAATGTAATTCCTCCCATTTTATAGCTTTCTGCAGCTGGAACTTGTACTTGCAAAGCAGGAGAGAAGTAGTATGCAGCCAGGCAGCCTGTATGGAGGATACCACAGCCCTGTACGGCAGCCTTCCTCTATAAACAGGACTAGGGACAAAGATAAATCTGAGTGCAGGGTACTGTGCAACTACACCCAGGTTGTATCATCCCAGATCAACATCCCCTCTATGCTCAGAGAACTGGCAGCATGAGCAAAATAAAACACAAGGTATTTGGAGACTAAAGTTTCTGCATCTATTTTGGGTTTAAGTGACATTCAGCTGCTGAATGTGTGTGATTTGCCTCTGTGTGCCTGATCCACAAGGAAAAAAGAACCAGAAGACATCAAGAAGACCTAGCTCTTTAATTCAGCACAGGCTTCTAGCTTTGGAGGTCTCAGGCAAAGCTAGCTGGAAACTGGGGCTGAAATTTCACAAAAATGAATTGTTTGATCATTAGAAAGAAAATAAGAGAATCTATCAGTCCAATCAAACACCTCACTCTGGACTTCTATTATTTTTATACTATTTTTAGGTGGGAGTTTGTTGAAGTGACAACTTTTTTTGAGCGGTAAACCTTGTCGTTTTCATTTGGAGAAAGTCAACATTGAATGCATCAGTGTGTTGAAAGGGAAACTCAGAATGCACACTGAGAAATATAAAAAAACTGTCTGCTGCTTTTAGAGAGATTGTCATCTTCTGGTCCAACCCTAAGGGCAGTAGCCACCATAGACATGTCACAGTGCTCCACAGCTGGGATTTGGAGAGTGCAACAAGCCTAAAATGCTAAGGAAACCTGCCCTTGGGGTCCCAGAGTAACCTGTTAATATTGGATGCTAACCAAAGATTTTAGAAGTATAGAAGAACTTGTGTTTTGTAAACTTTAACTCTGGGACAGGGGAATGATCTTCCTAAGAGAGCAGATTATCATCCATCTGCCACTAGTTGGCTTTACATCCTGCTGTGAAGAAGCTGGCCATTGCCAGTGTCAAACATGAGACCAGATTGCAGATCTGAGCAGGCTGGAGGTGCCAACGGTCCCACTGTGCTTTGGGAATACAAACAGGGAAACCTAATTTGACCTATAGCTCTGTCATAGACCCTTAGGTATTTTGTGACAGTACAGGTCAGGAGGAAGATCACCAGATATGCCCATACCTTAGACCTTGGAAGTTCTGGTGTGAAGGGAAGTTGGGATGTGCTCTAACTGCTGTACAAATGGTGATAATCATGTTGTGAGCTGTACTCCTGGAAAATATACCTGCCCATATCCATGGCATGGCATGGTGGAGGACAACTGCATCTTGTGCTGTCTCTAAAAGGCTGCACTGCTCTAAATTCAAGGCAATAGCTAATGGGGATCACAAGCTGCACACTGCTGGAGATTCTCTATCCTCCACACTTCCAAGTGGGAGGTTTTGTGTGCTGAACTACTTAAATTTGTGTCTCTTGATTTCTGTATGTTACTTGAAGGAGAGGAAAGACGTCAAAGTTGGTAATCCAGGCCTTAATATATGAATGCTGCTCAGCTATAAGTGATGATAAAGCAGGGATGGAGCCTGCCTTACACATATCGCAAAGGTTTGTAGGATCAGACCCTGCAATATTGATATGCAGTTGGTGCAAGCCATTGATTAACCCCCAAAATATGAAATAGTTAGAGCTGTAGATATGGCATCATCATCACAACAATTATGTCTTAAAAGAAAAGAAATAGAAGAGAACTGTGGGCAACTTCCTTCCCTGCACTGCTGTAGCCACTGCAACACGCTGTGCAGCGATTACTCCACCCCAGCATGCTCTCCACCCCTGCTACTGCAGGAGGAAGAAAATGAGTCCCTGGGGAGCCTTAGTCCTTTAATGAAAATCAGCCAGTAACAAAGTGTGCTGTTCAGATATACTAATGAAAAAATGTTCCCTTCCCAGGGACAAAGCTTCTCATGCTCCTTGGGCACTCTGCTTTCAGGAATCAGTTAATTTCAAGGTAGGCCACAAACCCTAAATGACATGGACCCAGCGAGGAAAGCTGGATGTAGCTGAGGAGATGAACTACAGGTACTGGTGGGGTTACTCCAAATGTCATTGTCCCTAGGCTCAGAGTCCAATGAGGATGGCACTGTGGTGTCCTCTGGCCTGTACTGAGACTTGGATTTCTGTTCTGTTCTCTCTTAACTCTTCCCTTCACCCTTTGCTTAGTTTCAGACCTAGATCATAAAAAATGTCAGGGAGTTTCACTGACTTTTCAGACTTGATCTCAGCAGATAAAAGAGCAAATCTGGATGATTCCCTCCTCCCCTTTCTAACATACAGCCAGGGAGTAGTAGGAAAGACAGAGTGGAGGGCATGGAGAAACACAGGAGGAACATGAGAAAAGAGAAAGGTGAAGAGATGAAGGCAAGAAAGAGAAGGAGGTGGGTGTAACTTGACCAAAACCCCTGAACAGGAGCACCTTTATCCACTCATACCAGGTTACAGACTGCTCTGGGCAGTTCCTGAAGGGAACAGGACATGGGAAAGGGACATCTTACAGCTCACAGCTGTGAAAGGTACATCATTGACAGAACAGGACAAGGGTGAGAGGTCATGGCAAGTGTCATACACCAAAACACAAACTTTCCCATACTTATCCTGAGCTTTGTGGCTGTGGAAGTGCTTTGGGTTGGTCAGAAGATCAGGCTGTTAGAGATTTATTTTTTCATGTTGGTAGGAGCAAGCTGAGAGCAGGTATTTTTCCAGGAGTCAAGCAATTCAATATCCATGTCTAACACATTGGGCTTTTTTAAAGCTCATGGCAGGCCTGCACCACTTTGCATTTGGGGCAGGTGTTTGGACCAAAACTATTATATCTCAGACTTGGTGATAATACTTCCTTCTGTCTTTAGGAAACAATGGATTTTTTTACAATACACTGGCAGTTCTTTCTAGCAATCCATTCTGGTACTGCATTTCTCTTAGTTTCACAAGCAGGATCAGCTCTGATTGCAGTATTTCTTTATTTCTTTCAGCCTTTTACAAAGCTGGCACATTGAACTCCACTGGTGCCTCACACCTGTGATAATGTGAACATGGACCGAGCTACATCATATGCCTCTGGATCTTCTGTGCTATCATTCAAGCTTCTCAAAATTCAGCACAACTCTCTTTGAAGTCCAGAAAGACACGTGACAGTTTTCAAAGGATCCCAAAATGTCATCATGAAGGAAGAGTCACAGTTTCTGTTGCATTTCTGGTGTGAGGCAAGTGAGCCCTCTGACCAGCCATCTGTATGCTGAAGATCTAGCCTTCCAGGAAAGCAGGAACGGTTTCTCATTTCCAAATGAATGCCATAGCTTGACAGATGCCAGCTGCTGTAGGTGCCTCTGGTAAAATGAATTTCCTACTAGAAACTCCAGATGTGCCTTGGTGGAAAGCCTCCCTTGCACATCTTGCTCTGCCTTGTGAAGGAAGCCTCATTGCATTGCCTGACTCCCTGACTGTGCCTGGGTTGTTTGGGCTCAGGGATTTTCCCTGTTGCAACATGCTACAGCAGTGCCTGCCCTGCTGAGCACCAGAGGTGAACTGGGGGAAGGTACTAAGTGGGGGTACCTCGTAAGAGAAGCCCTTTGTTATTCTCAGCTGGAGACAAGATTCTGTTGAGTTAAATAGGAATAGTTGGATGGCAAGAAGCTGGGATACTTTCAGGGCATGGTTTAAGTCCTGAAACAGTGGTGCAAAAGTTGTTATGCCATCCAACCTCGAGCGTCTTGTAGGCCGAGTTGTGCAATGGTTCAGTGTGCCTGGCACAGAAGGGAGCAAGAAAGCACTTAGCTCAGCATTCTTAGCTGAAGAATTAAACCTCCCATTATATTTACTGTCAGATACATAAGGTTCAGTCTGCTACAGAAGGCATTCATTTGCCCTAAGTTTGCCCCAAAGACATCTAACCCTTCACCTGGCCACTCCTTTCTACATTCAGTGGAAAGGAAAAGAACATCTTTGTTTCAAGGTAGCTCAGATGAAACCATCTCCAAGGCTGCCGACTTCCCTCCACTTCACCAGGAGCCCCTGTGAACTGTTCAGACTTAGAGCTCTGAAATTGGATGTCAAAGAGAAGATTCTTGGACATTAGTCTCTGGAGGTCAGAAAGACAACTCTCAACCTTTGTCTGATGACCAAAGCACTATGGGGATTTGATGACTGTCAGTTTCTCTGGGACCTGGTTAGGAAAACTTTACTCATTTAACTTTCCTCAGTTGGCTGGAATAAACATAACTGAAATGCTCCCTATCCTGATTTGCCATCAAATCCAGGATACTTCAAACTTTTCCTACAAGGGGAATGTTTAAAGTCAGTACTATGAAGAAAGTGTTTGACTCTTTACCTGTGTGAGCACAGTGGGTGGAGGTACTACTGAATATGAGAGTATGATGGACAGCAAAGCAGTGACAGCTATGATGGAAGGAAAGCTGACAGCTTGGACTTGGTTGTGATGTTAGCCTGCTTGGTCTCTTTGGAAAA
This sequence comes from Sula dactylatra, assembly GCA_013389905.1. Classification (NCBI taxonomy): domain Eukaryota; kingdom Metazoa; phylum Chordata; class Aves; order Suliformes; family Sulidae; genus Sula; species Sula dactylatra. Next base: position 431,817 of record WEKW01032169.1, on the reverse strand, counting down.
GTTGTGTCTCCACCTGTGCTTCAGTTTGACAACTGGTAAATGGTGATAATACTGATTTTCTCAGCTGGGCTTTGGGAGCTTTCTTATAAATATTTATGAAGTGCTCTGTTTATAATTGTGAGTACCTAAATGGGTATATGGAATAGACAGTCTAAGGATGCAAGTTGTTTTGTTTCACACACTTAAATGTAGTCATTTATGGTTTCTGCTTTCATTTGGAAGCAAAGAAGTTAGGAAAAACAACTTCAAAAACTCACATCTCAAACTGAGCCCCGATTAAGGAAGAAAAGTCAGTACTTAAGAGGCAAATCCTGCTGACATTAGGAAAGACTGGGAAGAGCTCTTGTAGGTACTTCATAAGCCTAAAGATGTAGGCAGGTACCTGTTGAAGATTATAGAAGTGCTGAAGAGTCTAGGTCCTTTCTTAAATCAATTTCAGAGGGGACATCATGCTCAGATAAGCATTTGGGATCTTATCATCTGCTCGTTTTCCTGTGACATCTGTAGTAGTTACCTTCGGGAACCACCTGGGAATTCCCTTAGTTGTCTTTTCGCATCTTCCCATCCCCCTTTGTCCTAATCAGCAGTTGTCCTTGACCTTGTCCTTGTCCTTGTTTCCAACTCAACAGGCAACTGCTAGTGCACATTTCTAATAAACCCATTGCTCGCGTAATGGTGGAGCTCCTTGAGCATCAAGTGCCTCCTGCTATCATTGCCTAAACTCTGAGTCCAGTAATGGCCCTTCCATGGCACCCCTCACTACTTCCCCTACCAAAGCTATTGCTGTTTCATAGCGACCAGAAGACTAACTTGTCTTTGAAGGGAGCTGACCTGAACAGTGTTTTCTGTATCCTGTTCGCTCAAACACTAACCCATCTGCAATAACCCATACGTAACGCAAGCCCTGGATCCAAGCACAGAGTTAAGCATGCTGCTTCTGTACATAGTGCCTCCTAGAAGACAGAGATCAACACCAGGGCTCAGAAGACCTGTCTACTGTTTCTGGCTTGACTCCATGATGGCTAGTTGACTTTGGGGAAATGCTTCATACCTCCTTTTTACTCAGTTTCCCCATAAATTATGGATGTTGTTTCTCTCCATCATTAAGTACTTGGAAACACATTAAAAATATAACTTAAAAGCCAGGGAGGGTTGTTCTGGAGGAAAGTCAATACTGCTTTAAAAATGGCTTTGGAATAACAGGGTTGCTGGTCCTGCGTGGTTATCAGAAATTCTTTTATTGATTATTAGCTGATTATAATTTCATGTTTCCCTGAATTCCTGGACTTGGACTGCTCTGCAGCTGACCCTTGAAGATGGCTCCATCCTTTATTGTGACAGCTTGGACTGACAAGCAATGGGTAATTCTGGCATAGCCATGCATTGACACACACTGTGCAGACTGTGGTAGCCGAGATGCTTTCTAGCAGTGGGATCCTGCCAGGATCCCAAAGCAGAGATCTCTAAGGAATCCCCCACTCCACAAGTGTGGGAGGTGGTTTTCACAAAGCAGTTTGCTGCCAGGCCTGCTGTGTATTTTAATTGCTAATGTGAATGTGCAGTGTGTATCCCAATGGAGAGCTGGTAACACACTTGAGATCTCAAGTTTAATAGGCTGAATGTAACACTGAAGTTCCACATGCATTTCATGCTTGACATTAGTTGCTCCAACAGGGCTTAAAGAAGTAAGCGGAGCAGTCCAGATTGGGCTGGAAATGGCTGAATGGGAACAAAAATCTACAACCAAGCCTAAAAGACAAGGGTGGTGTTATAAATAAAATCTTAGTGAATAAGAAAGAGGAAAACAAGTGTAAATTAAAAGGCTACTGAGAAGAAGAGAAAGGTCTGGGAAAGCTTCCTGGAGGTGTTTTAATGTATGCTGGTGTTGAATGAAGAGGTTGGAGAGAACTGACAGATGAGTGCCTTCTACTAAAATAACAATACTAGTAAATCAGTAGGTGTAGACAACTGGAGGAGTCTAGCACTTCAGGGTTGTTTAAAGGAGGCAAAACATGGGAGATGTCCTGCCTGGCTGTGAAGGGCCCATGGGCTGAGTCTTATACTGCTGATGCTAAGAATGGGTTTTAACATCTGCAAGTTGCTGGAGGACAGGCACCCTACAGCTCTTGGCTTATCTTGAGGTATCATAGGTGCTCTTTCTCCAGAGATCTAAAAGCTCTTTTAGGAGGAGTGACATGACACAGCTATTATATCTTTGCCTTTCTCTTGTGCTTCCTGAGCTGCAGCCCTAGAGTATGGACACACATCCATTAAGTGAAGTGGGAACATGGGATTTCAGCACCAGATTTCTGCTCTGAGATCCCTACAGGTCTCAGAGGAGTTGTTCTACACGCACATTGTAATAAGCTCAAGTTCATGAGCTGCTGTGAGGAACAGCACAGCCTTGCCTTTGCTTCAAAGATCTGACTGCAAACTCTCTCTCTGTACAGTGGAGTCCCTTTTTCTCTGGCCTGTTAGGATCTCCTCTCTTTGCAGTGCAGCAGGATATGCCAGTCTCCAGTTTTATGACTGACCCTTTTCTGGACCACTGTGCCAAGCCATCAGGCCATGCTGGCCAGGGATGTGCATGCCCATACCTCTTTGTGTACTGTGCCTTTCACTAGTTGCACCTCTGATCACACATGACCAGCCACAATGGTTACTGCACCAGGCAACTTCTGTCTCCTAGATGGCTGTGCTGCACACACCGAGACCATTCCACCACCCCTGCATCCTTCTGTTCAGCTTAATGGGCGGCTGAAAAAAAAATGCTCCAGCATCTGCCTATTTCACATTAGCATGGGAATGCTTTACTGTCCATGCTGTCAGGAGATGTCATGGAGGTAAATTGCACAAGACAGCCACTGATGGATTATGGCACCCAAAATTAACAAGAGAGATATTTATATTTTCACTGCCGAACCCTTGGAATGAGTCCCTTTTTGTTTGGCAGCGGTCCCCCAGAACTGCATTAGAAAACTGCTGAAGGCTAAGGCAGATGCTTGCAGAAAGTGAGTGCTGGCTTTGTTTACTAGGTAGTTACTCTCACAGAGAGGAATTCAGCCAGTCACTTTGATCTTATAGGTGACACCATTATTTTTCTGCCTTTCTTGACTCAAAGTGAGCTCAGCTTTGGCCCCTTTTTCAAGAAGTTGTACAGGGGGACAACAATATTCTTAGGCTGAGTCACTGGGAGCCTGCTTTTTTCTAGTTCTGGGCCAGATTTGCACATGATTTTGGTTGTCTCCTGCCAGGAAAAACTCTGTCAGACTTCCTTGGTGACAAATTCTTTACAAGAAAGTATGCAGTGGCTCAGTAAAAACATTGCAATGTTGTATGTGGAAGGATGCCGAGGTCAGCTTGTAAAGTGGGGCTGCTTTAGCAGCCCTCTGAGTCAGGCTCTGTTCAGCAGCTCAGTCTGTGAGATGCACTCTGCCCCTGGGCAGGGGGTATCGGCAGGGATGTGACACGCAAGAGTCTGTCCCTTTGTGAACCAGGCTGGGATGCGCGACTGCCACCATTGAACCAGATCCTTGGATTTAGCCTGGTCTTTGTAAGGGATGTATTGTCTTTCTCTCCTGCTGCTCAAAACAAGAGCTCATCAGGCATATTAATTTTAACAAGCAACTGGAAGAACGAGTGGTTTTAACCCATGAATCTGCTATTGGTGTCAGAACATCTCCCTAACTCCAGGGGAGCACAATGAAGAGAAGCACAAGCCACACACAGACCTGGTACATGACCTGGAGGACCCTGTGTGTTGGTGGGCAGGGCAAAGCTTTGTCCATCTGCCCCACAGTGCTGGCATTTGCTCTCCTTCCCTGATAGTCTGCTGGCAGTCAGCAAGCTGGCCTTCAGAGCAGATACTATGCCACATTGCGTTTTGGACTCTTTTCTATTTGGCTGAATAGCTAATGCCATAGTAATTACTTAGGAAAATTCCTTAATCAAAATCACATTTGTGGAGGTAATGGGAAAATAGGTCAAGGAGAGCAATGTGCCTTATAAGCAGGAGCTGCTTCCCTGAGTAACTGCAGAGCTGGCTGCCTTAAAGGATCATTGGGAAGGCCTGGGAGGGACAGGGCTGTGGTCCAAGGCATGTTTGAAGTGTAAAGAATCTAACCAAGACTGCCCTTTTGGGTGCTGTACGCACCAGGGGTGCTACAATACACACCTCAGGAGGACTCTGCCCATCACAGCCCTGATTCATGCAGTGCTCCTTGTTGCTCAGTCTTCCAGGAGCATATTGCTTTTAAGTAGATGCCCTTAGTCTTTGAATGGATCTGACCATCAGCTTCAGTACCCAGAGATCTTAGAGGAAACCTGGTTAATAGAAGCTGTCCTGGGTTCTTGGAAGGGTGAGATCAGTCAGAGAGTCAGAGAGTCCGAAACATAGCAAGCACAGAATAGATTTTTCTCAAAGACTTCATATTTTAAACAACTAAATACAAAGATGAAGTAGGTACTACTGAGACATAAAACCCCAGCTAGGTGTTCATTATTCCCAGCTAGCTCCCTGTCCAATGGACAGCTTGCTGGCCTCCCTCTTGCTGATGTTGGAAATCTTTTCACTAGATTATTATCTTCATACAGTTAAGACCTTGTTGTCAGCCTCATATTTGAGAGTTCAGAATAATTCCACATCACATACAACCTTTTGTCACCTTATTGTACATCTTTTCTAGACAGTTCAAAAATACACTGAACAGCACATGTCCCAAAGCAGATCTTCTAGGACTCTAATCATTAACTCAGTGCAAAACCTGACTGTTTGTTCTCATCCATTGCTTTCTGTCATTTAACTTGTTATTAATTCTTGAGAAGACCTTTCCTCTTATCTCATGGTATTCCCAGGCATTGTTGATGAAAGACCTCACTGACAATTTCCAAAGAAAAATTACTACACTGCCTTGACAGAAACACTTGCATTCACACGTCAATCGATTCCTTCACAGAGCACCAGAAGACTCATAATGCACGCCATCCTTTCACAAAAGCCATCTTAACTCTTCTGCTGCATTTTATTGTAATCCCTCACAGTATACCTGCTCTACCAGCTCGTCTTTCAGATTCCCAGCATCATCTCTAAAACTTTTCTAAAGAGAAACCTTCACCTCACCTGACACAAAGGCTGATTAAATGGCTAGACTGAACTTCAGGGTAACTCAGCAGCTCTACTTTAAAATCCCTTGAGTGAATATTGTCTAGTCCAGATTAGTTTTCACTATTTCATTGATAAGATTTTATACAAAACTTCACTGATTATTCAGTTTTAGGGAGATCATAAGAAACAGTCCCTATACTGCATGTGGAAATCTGTCCATCCCCCACTACAGAGATTAACAGTGCAAAGATTAGAATGTCAGTGGTTTTGTCTTCCCTGAGTACCCTCATATTTTGAAGATACACATTGCCATAATTTTCTAGCAATATCTTGCCTAAAAATTCTCCCTCCTTCAGATCAAGGCATCGGATTACATGAGAAAAATGATAACATTTTTCTGTTGCAAAGTCTCCTTTCATCTAGCACAGGGGAGATTCCTGAAGCACACATAACACTTGTCTGGGAGAGAGAGCTCCCTCAATCCTAGCTTTGAACCAAGAACTAAGGACAATTCCAGATTTGAGCCTCTGCAACTCGGGAAGGATTTATTTCTTTTTTTAAGTCTATTTCTTTAGCTATATTAAAGGAATTGACATAATTCACCAACAGAAAACCAAGAGCAAAAGCAAAAAGAATCCCCAAACCTATAAAAACCAGACATTTCATTGCACATGCTTCCTCCTGGGAGAGTAGAAAATTACATGCAAGCCCATTAGCTGTGGTCTTTAATGTATTGCAGAAAAGCACATGGACACTCACTTGAGAGGAAGACCTGTCCTCCCTTCCCCTTTCCTTCTCTTGGGGAGGATTCACCTGCTCCAAATGTATGGTAATGGCTCAACTTTGCCTTGTGACTCCTGCCTCCCCCTGGGCTAAGCCAACCTCCCTCAGTTAGGCACTTACATGCCATGCGATACAAGAGATGCCAAGACATAAGTGCTAGTGTGAAAGGAACCACCCTTTGAATGCAGGCAGTGCCTCTAAACTGCATGGAGAGCCCAAAAGGTGTGAGCTTTGCCATAGCATCATGCCAGTGCCACAGTTCTCTGAGACTCTGTCATGCAGCAGGGTGTCATTAGAGACCCCAGTACACACTGCAAGGGGTGGGACGGAGAGAAATCTCGGAAGGCTCATGGAAGGTTAGTGCTTGTACCAGCCTCTGTCTCCTGGTTTCTTGCCATGGATGCCATCATCAGCAGGGCAGAGGAGTTTTTGCTAATTGAAAGTGCCCCAGAAAAGCCTGAGTCCCTGATTTATGAAGGGCGGTGCAATTAGCCTCATAAACAATTCAAGAACGTAAATCAGGAAAGGGCTGGCTGGCAGCAGACAGTGAAACATTAATGATCTTACAGCTGCTCAAAGGTAAATATTTCATTAGCTCCACCAAGTATCATTCTGACAATTATGTTAAACTGATGTTCACAGGTGTCACCCCGTAACTTAATACAATGCTTAGACTATGTCTGTGCAAGCAGAACTAAATCCCCACCCAAGCAACTAGGCAGTCGGGGTCTGTCAGTTCCTAAAGATCTTGCATATACCTGTGAGCCTGGACATACATGGACGTGTCTGCATGGTATAACAGCAGAAAGGCAAGAACAGGAGTTCAAAAAGCAACATTTGTACTTCTGTAAATAAAGTAGAATTCCCCGAGCTGCCACAGGATCTCCCTGAGCACCAAGGGCAGGAAAGCAGCTCTTCACATTGGACTCATGAATACTAAAGAAGTCCAAGAATGGGAGGACCAAATGTCTCAAGATCATTGGGTTCTCCTACAGAGAAGGAACTAAATCTGCAGTGCAGAACCCTTGCTCTTCTGGGTACTGAATTGCATAATCTGAAAGGAGGAGAGCACTGATCATTTTCTCAGTTGTTCAATCCTCCAGATCAACCTTGCCCGATTGCTGGTACTGGCATTCATCACTTGCCCTGCCTCAGGCACATGTATTCCCTGCTCTTTAGTCATATTGACCCTGAACCTGCCAGGTGCTCAGTATGGTGCTCACCCCAATGAGATCCTGGCTAAAGATTCTGGGGATCCTGCACAAAATGTTGATTTTTCACATTACATCCATCCAAAACAGAGAAACAGAGATGGACAGACAGAGGAGCTGACACAATAGCACATAAGGAAGTAGCAAAATGTAGAATGCACAAAAGGGGGGTGAAGAGGCATGTGGAAGAAACATGATTAGATAAGCACTATTAGAAGTGTGCCAGGGCTGAAAAGCCGTGGGGTATAGTCAGGAGCGATTGACAGAAATGGTTTTGTCAGGACTCTTGGCTAAAAGAAAGCAGAACTTGAATTCTGGTATGGGATGTCCAATTGGACACTGCAGGGGTACCAGGGAGTCTGCAGCAGTAACACCTCTGGGAAATAAGGCACAAAAAGCTGTGTGCTCTTCAGAAGAGGCAGAAAGAAGGGTGTAAGTGACACTGAGTGTCAGGTGGAGAGAGAAAATTCAGTTTGACAACTTGGATAGAACAAACTCTGATCAAATCAATAAAAAATTCTAGCCTGGATTTTAAAAAAAAAAAAAAAAGTCTGCTCAAATTCCATAGGTGAAATTATTATTGGGAAGATGTTAGAAAGGAAGTTACAGTAGGACCTGAAGATTATTGCAAACCTACACAGTGGGACACAGGTTTTAACAGAAATCTTTGTAATGTTCTCAGTCATATACCACTGAGAAGTGTGTCATTGTGGGAGAGTTTAACTTCCACCTCCAGACCAGAGAAACAACGCCACTGCTAATAGGAAAGCCCAGCTATTTCTGGATGCAACAGCTCACACATTTCTCCGTCAGTCAGGGGGCCCACCAGAGGTTATGCTGCTTGGGACTGGGGCTTGGTTGCATAATGCAGACCTTCCAAAGACTCCAGCTAGAATATAGGTGTAACTTGACTTCGGAGAACAAAAAGAAAGATAAACCAGGGAGACAGTGTGGGACAACCAATGGACTAAAGGGCTCAGAATCTGAATGTTGGAAAACGTGGAATGTCCTGAAACCTTGAGGCTAAAAGTATCAAACCAAACCAAACTGAAGGTCTTGGCTGTGGCAAGTCTCCCATGATACTCTACAAAATCAAGGTTTGTTCCTATTTTAGATGTGTGACTATTTGCCTCATACAAAAAGTCTGGGATCCTTAGAGGAGCAACTGCTTTTTGGCTGGGAAGTTGCAACTATATTTGTAGAAGATTCTTGAGGGATGAGTTGCTGCTGCCTTTCCCTGTATCTCCAGGCAGAAGCAGTGGGGAATTTCACAGACTGGCTCTGCACTGACCAGCGCCACCAGCCATGCTGGGGGTTACACAGCTGCAGAACTTAGACCGGGGGGCAAACACCTGCCCTTTCTAGCCATGGGCAGTCAGTGCTGTTTCCCTGCTCAGACGGGAGTCATCCAACTTCAGCACCTGCCAGCTACCTGTGGGGAAAGCCTCACAGGATCCACAGGCTGTCTGCAGAGGATATGAGAGTTGGTGTTGGCTTTTCAGGGCTGGCACAAGGCACTGTCCTGAGTTACTGACAGTGTCCTGAAGGCCAGGACATTCTCCCATGTGATCTCATAGATGTGTAGTGACAGCCATAGTGCTATACAATGACTGTCTTGCATGTCAGATTATATCACAACAACTCATGACAGCTTGTTTAACCCCTCACTACAACTCTCCCACACATAAGTCATGCATGAGAATGTTGATCAGAACCCATACTTATCTACCTGAATCCTTTGATGGACAAGCCCACTCAGGACCATGTTAGGCAAGTGGAGAATGGAAGCAAGTGGAGAGGTAAGTGGAGTCATTAGTCCAGCTCCTATTCATGCCTTCTGCCACAGCAGAGGGACTGAGGACAAAAAAGAAAGGACAGTAAGGTCAGTGTGACAGGAAGGCTCCTCTTCCACCTTAGCTCCTCCAGCCATGTCACACCTGAAGTCCTCTGGGGTCATTCCTGTGCCTCTTAGATGCTCATCAAGGAGGACGACCCACACACAGCAAACAGCCTCAGAAGAGAGAGGATATCAGCTAACCTTGTGCTGTGTGGTTCTGCCAATGCCAGGCACGGAAGTGATGCAATGAGGGCTGTCAGAAACCTGGAAACTCGGAATAAAAACCTCTGAGATCCACAATGACCAACCCCAAGGCAGCAGTGGGACACTTCAGAGATGGAGGTAGCTGGAGCTACCTCACTGTAGCCTGCATATCAAGAGCTCTTTCAACTTCCCCTCTCCTGCCCTGCTTCCTGATCGCTGAATATATTCATATTTTAGTAGGATTTAATAGAAAAACTTGTTCTGCTGAGCTGTGCAACCTGGATGCCACACTCACTGTCTATGATCTCAGGCAGCCTGCAGCACTTCAGTTTGCTCAATCTGCACTTAACCTACAGCATGGACACATCTTCACACCTTTCCTGCATTCTCCAATTATCACAAAGGCTACTTCCTTGCAGAGTAACACAAAGACCCTTCCTTTAAGGTTTTATAAGCACTGCTTGCTACAAGGAAGATAGGATGTATAGGTAGTAGAATTTTGAGTGCAGGCTGCCTATGTGAACAGTACATTGGCACATTGCCGTGGGAATGACTGGGATTTCAGGTTCCTCTGGCAAGCATGATGTAGATAGTAGAACTAAATCCTGCCAGTGGAGCTTGCTGAGAAATGCTTTCTCAGTAGGAAAAGCTGTGGATCCAGGGAGGAGAGATGTGAAATGAAAGGAAATGCCACAGAGGCTGCATTACTGCAGCTGGGAGACATTGAGTAGAAAGCCACAGATTCAAGAATTAATATTTATCTTACTGCCTTTCGGAGGGGTCATTCTGAGCATTGGGGCACCACTCTCTGACTGGCAGCAATTGCACGTCTTGAGTGGGGTTTGTTTTAGAGAGCAAGTTACCCACAGAAGTGATTTAACACTAGAATATAGAGGTGTTGGCACAGCTGACAAACCAAAGACAGATTTGGGGAGAGAGCTGCAAAAGGCCATCCACATATATTAGAACTATTTTCCTGAGAAGGATTTGATGAGATGTGTACTACGTTATTTGCTAATGTAGTACAGAGCCTTGTCCCAAGCCCGAGTCAAAAGGAATCTTTCCATTAAATTCTCTGATCATACGCAAGATTGTGACAGATGTATTGCCTTTTCCTTCCTCCTCAAATATTTTAAATCAAACAGAAAGAGTAGTTAGATTTGTCCTTTTATGGAGGAGAGCATCGTTCCTTCTTAGGTATGCTCATATAAATAGCCACATGGGAGTCTTTTCAGATACCTGCAACAAGTAAGATGGTCTGAGGGTAATAAAGCTTCAGAGAAGAGGAAGCGAGGCAAGATCTGCTAAATTCCCAAGCTATACACACATGGCTGACGTGTCAGAAGGAACAGGAATTGCACTAATGATAAAAGCTGTTTGCCACCAACAATAAAAGCTGTCTTCAAATCTTCATTTTGAGCCAAACCTTCCTGCCATCTTTCAATCTAGAAAAAAGCTCTTGCTGAAAGCCACCAGAAAATACCCCTGGCATATCCAGAAGGTGGGAATACCCTGGAGAGATGAGCTTTGTCAAGGAGAAGCCAAGCTGACTCATGTAGAGAAACACTGCTGAAAGAAATAGGAAGACAGCCCTGAAGACTCTTCCACAATCCTTTGTTCTGGTCAAGCAAAGCTTGAGATAAGACAGTAAGACACAACTGGCTAAGACATTTAAATTTAGGTGCCTAAAACAGAACACTGATCAACTAGGTTTTCAGAGATTTGAACAATATCTTCTGCTGGTAAATGCTCCCACTTCCCCTAGCCAGGGTCTTGCAAGGTCTCCGAAAGCTACACATCTGGATGTCAGATGAGCTATTCACTACATAATCAAGGACTGATTCATGAGAAGTTAACCATGAATTCTTCAGTATCACCTTTATTCTCACAGATCTGTAAGCTGAGCTGGTAGTTTTCCATGACAGGGTTACAAGACTTACTTTGTAGTAAAAAAATTAAAAACTTTTTACTCTGCAAAGAGACTTTGCAGAGCCTGTGCGCCACTGCTTTTCATGAAAGCTGTGGTCAGTGGTCAGCTGTGAAGTTTACTGCTCCTGGTGTAATGCCAGGGATAAAGTAGTGAAGCTTTATTTCAATACATTTTTGCATAATTTTGAAGTCAGCAAAGTCAACTGGGCAGCAAAGAAAGGAAGCTAATAGTGATGAAAGCAGAGCACAGACTGAGTTGCAACATTTGGGCAGAGGTCCAACAAGAGGGGAAGGGAAGCTTACTGATTATGGCACATTCTTAATGGAATATTGCTACCAGCTCCTCACTTCAGTTTACACTTCTACAGAGTGTGATGGGATCAGCAGTCACGAAATGGGGGAAGCTCAACACGGAGAATGTCCTTATAAAGATTTCATTCTTCACAGTGTCACAAGCAACTAGTTGCATTACTTTCTGGAGGCCAATTTAATTGTTGTCAATACCAGTTGCAAATTGGCTTTAACATTTTAAATTGATGTTTTCTGTAAACTGCTCTGATTAATGGAAGAAAACATTGTGTTTCTGCCTTTCATCTGAAGATCTAATACATTTTACAAATAATAATTGATCTAGCAAGACACACAGAGGCAAACAAGGAGAAGCAAACCTGCTACAGAAACTATTTTACCCTTCCACAGCACCCAGTAGAGCTGCAGAATGGTACAGGACAGAACAGCTGGTTAGACAGTGGGCTTAGTTGTTTTTTTTCCACAAGGAAACTCCTGAGCAGCTTAAAACTAAAATACCTTAACTGCAGGCAGAATTGTTTTGATTGTAAAATGCCACCATGGTATCAAATTTGAATTCTGGAAAATCCCAAATCTGCTGGCCTGAACCTCAGCCCACTTCATCTCAAAGTGCATGTAGCCTTGAAGTTGCTGATAGTCAATCCCAGTTGGACACCAAGCTCCCAGAGCATCTAAGCACAGGCTGTCCTGCATGCTTACTTACAGGCAACCTCTCAAGTCTACAGTTACCTGGGGCACAGCTCAGTGGTTACAAATTCAGCACTGCCTAAACAGGGTAATCCCTCTCAGCCATGCTCCTGGTTGGACTCCTACATTTCATCATATCACCTCTTCCTGCGCTGATTTTGCTAATGAGTTAAACCAGCTGATGGAAGAATGTGACAGCACCAGAGTCAGCGCAGAGGGCAGTGGACATAGCAGAGAATGTGAGGAGGATTGAGACCTCTGCTTTAAAGTCAGAAGAGCCATTAGGCTGACTCAAGTGCCTGTGAAACTAGAGCTTGAGAGGAAGAATGGGCAAGCTTGCAGATTCAAATCAAGACACGGGTCAGAGCTCAAATCAAAACCTAGCCAGGAGCATGATTCCCCTTGTCTACTGCATCCTCAAGCCCCAGGTGACCTGCTGCCTTCCCATGGCTGGGGCTCAGGCTGAGCTTTGTGTTGCCCCTGTCCAATGTCCCAGCCCTGTTTCCCTGGTGCTCCCAGAAGAACTGAGCCTGGATAGCTGGTGAGTGTTGAGATGGCATGGCAACAGCTTCAGCTCAGACACCCAGTGCTCTCGAAGGAAAGAAGGATCTCCCAGTCCTGCCCTTTCTCGCGGCACTCCAAAGTCTCCAGAATACCTGTGCCGGATACCTGCTCTAATGGCCCTTTGCTGCCATTCCTTTCCCAAAACTGGAGAGAGAGGACAGAGCACAGGGTGAGGGGAACCACCTGGCTTAAACATTGTTCCTTCCTGTCACCCTCAATGCAGACTTTGTAGCATGAGCAACACAGGACAATGACATGAACTGGCTTCCCCCCTTAACTCTTATGCTCCAAAGTTGTTTCTATTTCTGCTTTTGTATGTTTTGAAAATAGTATTTCTTTGCCATTCCCAATCCAGCTGTACAGATTCAGGCACTAGGAAAGCATCCAAATGTATCAGGTTGGACCTCCTACACACACACAGTCTCCATTTTCTGTAACTCCTTCGGACTTCTCCTGGTCAGTGTTACTGTGACTCTCCTGCATCCACAAGTCCCACTTCCTGGGACCCCACAATCCCATCAGCCCCAGGATTTGCTCTTAAACCCAGCAACTGTTACAAATACCAAAGCCTGGTTCTGGGAAGGAGGCCCATGTGCTCCCACTCTTTTGTGTGTGCAGCAAGCAAGCAGCACAGGGCACAGGGAGCTGATGCTGCCACATGGTGCAATCCAGGGCATCCCTCAGCATGTTGCAGCACATCCCCACAACCACTCTCTCCCTTGCAAGGTGCACGTCCCTGGCTGGACACACGCCTCCATTAGACTCCCAGACTTTTTCCACATTAATGTCTCTTCTCCACCGCAGCACGATGCCAGAAAAGCCCACTTCAATTAATTTCCACATTCTCCATGTCTTCCATTGTATTGTTTTTAGCAGGTTTGGTTTCACTGTGAGGCTTTGTTTCAAAGTAAACCTATATGCTTAATCCTTTCTCCTGCTCACAACTTGCATTAGTCTTTTAAAAAAAAATGGTGTTACCATAGTAACCTACAGTTTCTAGATATCACTGTGGATGATAAGCACTGCCATGCCTGGCCTTGTGGTTCTGGGACTGTGCTCTGCTGAATGAATGCTAAATTCCACCAAAACACTTATAGCAGGCACCTGATACTTATCCTGTAGCTCTGAATGTTGCTACTCTGTCATGGCTATGTGGTTCATGTGAGTATCAAGACATTATACTTATATGTGTGTATGTACCCACACACTCCACCTACCCATTATTTTTCCCTGCAACAGTCATATTTTTTTACAATTTTTTCAAATTTGTCACTTGTTAGCTGTTTGGACACATGAAACCCTAACATCAGTCATGGGAGACATTTGGGCATGAGACACAAGAAACTGTTGGAAATGTTGTTGCTTTTTATTCTCCAGTAAATTCACTGGTAAATATATTTGCAGTAGGGATATTTTGTTTTCTCATGTGTCTTGTTAGTGGGGCATAGTTTTCCCAAAGGTTCTTTTTCACAGATTAACCTAAAACTTTACAGCTCAGTAGAACACTCAGAAGACCAGAATAAATCAATAACTAAAGGCAGAAGTAGGTGCAGCCCCAGAATCACTGAGGGAAGGTGGAGGCTGCGTGGCTCAGGAGAGCGCTGGGGATCACAGGCTGTTCTTGTCAGTATTAGTGGGCAGCATGTGTTAAACCCTTATGGCTGCTCATGATTAAGTATCCCCACAGCACCAGGTCCTAACCTCTGGCAGCAACAGAAGAGGGAGGTTGAATGTCCAAAATAGTAAGATTAAGAAAGGATAAGCAAAGGAATATTTAACAATTAAAAAGATCCATTTGGAATCATGGCAATTAAGCTCCTTGTGTTGTAGATCATTCACCTGACTTTCCAACCCATTCCTTCTCCTGTGTTTCTGGGATTACAAGTACTTTGGGACAAAGTCTTTGTTTTCCAATGCATGTGTAAAAGCTGTCACTTGCTGTTAGGATACAGGATTGAAGAAGTCAGGTCTGTGCCCATGTGAAGATGCAGGAGGAAGCACCGGTGTACATTCAGAGAAGAGCTAAAGCACGCAGTGCAGCACACATCTCCTCTGAGAGGTGCCAACCTGAAGGGAAATTGGTGGCCCCAGGGAAAAACTGCTCCCTCAGTACCTGGGCAAAGTGCATAAATTACTCAGGGACAGATATTTACACGGCTTTAGGCATTTATTCTGAAGTCAAGGGAAGATGGTAACTAACCCAAGTACCTTTCAAAGTAAGGCCCCTAGCCTCTCTGTGCTCCATTTCACCATCTGTAAGATGGAGACTGGCAATGCCACAGAAAGCAGGAGTTAAAGGGCATCAGCTAGGTTACTAGGGGTGAGTCAATACCTATGATGTCTAACACTGTACAGGTTAACGTAGGTCCTAAATAAGTGAGGAACCTAGAACC
The DNA here is from genome assembly GCA_013389905.1 of Sula dactylatra. NCBI lineage: Eukaryota > Metazoa > Chordata > Aves > Suliformes > Sulidae > Sula > Sula dactylatra. The sequence goes on along the minus strand of WEKW01032169.1, from coordinate 416,796 downwards.
TTTAGACCAAAGAAGATAGCAGCTAGTGTCTTATCTTAGCTACCCTGCACCAGTTCCAGCAGCATCCACCTCTCCCCATTCCTTGCTGGACTGATTCTCCCTTTTGGCAATGGTATTTTGGATGGCAAGGCACTGAGTAACTTTTACCCTCAGAATGTTCTGAGACAGAAAAGTCTGACATTTTCTGGTGGCTCAAAAACATATTAACCCATTTGGGATTTTCCTTGGAGGGAAAGCTGTGGAAAGCATTAGGGCTAACCATAACAGGGGTGTGCTTGGAGGAAAAAACAGATGGAGTGGCATTGAATCATCTTATCTTCTACAGATGCTAGAGGTTTTAAAGCTGGTCCTGTTTCTTTCTTTAGAAATGTCAGTGAACGGCAACAAGTGTACGGAGAAAAGAAAAACCCTGTTTCTGGAACTCTCTGGGTGTTTTCCAAGTGGTTTCCCTAATTCTTCACTTGCCTGCACCTTAACTAGTTTCTTACAACAGAGCATAGGGGCTGTAAAATGCTACTGGGGGGACTGGGGGATCATTTTACACCTGCATTGTATTCCCCTGAACAGCTGTAAATGACAACACAAACTGTGAAGCTGCAGGGAATTTGAACGCCTTTGACATACATTTCTACACTGATCCTCAGTAAATTAATTCAAATAGTTGCTGGGGATTTTGGGGAGAAGCTGTAGAATTCAATGAATGAACAAAGGAAGCAATTTGAAGCAGAAACCAGATGGAGACTTGGGGGAAAGGAGAGAGGGGAAAGGGAGAAGGATGAACAGGGATAAGACATATATTACCCAGAGGAAATCTGAGAAGCCAGCTGCCTGGGCTCACCCTGGTATTTAGAAAAGGGCCAGAGCCCATGCTGAACCCATAGCCCAGGGAGAGCAGGGCCAAGTCCAGTGATCTCCTCCCGTATGCAATGATTAGGATGGAAGTACTCCCCATGCTGCTCTGCCTATATTTGGCTAGAGATGTTAGCTACAATTTCCATAAAGATTAAAGGCCTCTCCTGCATTTGTTCACATTCAGAACAAGCTCAGAATATGCCTCTGGGTGGAAGGCATTGCTGAAAACAGCACTTTGAATACGTACTTCTCTGGAACATCCTGACTCAAATGGCTTATTAAAAACTTTCCCCAGATATATCAGGCTAATCAGAGCTCTAGCCTGTGCTGTTCGCTGCATTCAAAGTGGTAATCCTGTCAATAAGCTGTTCTTCATACCTGCAGGTACCCCCATCCCTAGAGCAGGTAAATAGCAGAAGACTTTTCACACTGGAAAATTATCTCAATTTACCCCTGAGGTCAGCTCTTTGCTGGCACATTTGGAGCTGGTTTCAGTACAGCATATTCTGTTGGTGAGGCAATTTGATATTCTGAGAATTAAGAGGCCAAAAGAACCTAAAACTAGGCCAGTGTCTTTTCTCCATCCAGTACAAAAGAAAAATCTTGTCATTGCTCTTACAGCATCCTGATCCTGGAGGTAGTCAGAAGCAGCATAATTCCAGGGACAGATTTTACCTACCTGCCTCATGCTCAGGGTGACATCTGGGGACTGTTCACTGCTGAAAGCATTGCATAGCAGCAGCAAGGACATCTTTGTCCTGAACATAGTTGGAGAGATTCTCCTCCCACATAGCTTCCCACATCAGTCTAACGGTCCTAGCTCTCTCTCGCAGGTTGGCAATACTATCAAGGTGAATTGTATGAAAAAGAGACAGTGTAGAAGAGCCAGAATGAGACTGAGAGAATAAAGGATCAGTCCAGAGTATGTGCTGTTCTGGAGCATTATAGATTTGTACTAGCTGTGAGTCTGGGGCATAAGCCCCCCTCACCCATAAGAATTTACCTAAACCAAGCCCATGTCCCATCACTGTGATAGTACAACACTGGTTTACACCAGCCAAAGATCTGTTTCAAATTCTTACTTGGAGTCTTTTATGGTTTTGTCTCGGTTTGGAAAACAGTAATAAGTCAGGTCCCTTCATGAGTGTTAGTCCTGAGGTGGCTACCCCTCTGTCACCAAGGCAGTCAGAAAACTCCCATCTGACAATTTCTGTGGGGATTGAATCTTGCAGATGCTTTGCTCAGCCACATTTTGGGATGAAACCAAACCAACCCCTGGCATCTGACTCTCAGAAGACTCAAATATCCAAGGATGTTATTGGAGGTAGTCTTCTGACCTGAGAATCTAGTCTTAATTTTTCCACTAATGCTAATGTCCATAAGCATCACTGTCACAGGAACTGCCCTCATCTTTTCTGACACATCAGTTGACTGCAGATGTTGCAGGAGGATTGCCTCTGGCTCAAACTCTGTCTTCTGTGCCAACTGCAACACCTTTCTCTATGGGAGCACTTTACTACTTATGTATGACGTTTTTCAAGCCCTCAGGAGCTATTGACCTTTCTCCCACTTATCCTCATTCTTGCTTATGTTTGTTGGCCATCCACTGAACAAATAAATGGCACTGACCTTCACAGCAGATGTCAGGACAGATAATGTGGCCAAGCAGAAAAGACAGGGGAAATGTTGCTAGAGTTTTCCTTCCAACACCCCTAAAGGTGCTGCTATAATGGAGACATTAAAAATGCCAATAGATAGCTAGATGAGATGGATTTCCTGTAATCTCAGATTCATCATATTTTACCTGTAACTCACAATAGTAAACAGTAAACTAACAAGAGGTCTGTGTGGGCTGGAGGAGCATTCCTGTTTACAGAGAGCTGTAGCTCATACTAATTAGGTGATGCACAGCTGGAGAGATGTGCTCTCACCCAAGCAATCCGTAGGCACAGCGTTCAGTTTTTCTTATCTGCAAAGAGCCTACCACCACCAAAACAGCAGCACTGTATAAAAGCAATGAACAGAAATGTCAGTGGAAGTGAGGGTGAGTGGAAGGGGAGGTGAACTGTCCTCTGCCATCCCAAAAGGGCATGAGCTTGATTCTCAGAGGAAAGCAAAAGCGGCAATAACCTCTGAAGAGATGCTCTTCAAGCACTTGGGATGCTCAAGCTCAGCAAAATCCAGTTTGGAAAAAGCATTCTTCTGATAAATAGCCAGCTCCCACACCACCTGGGGAAGGTGGCCATTGTAAAGTAGTAGGCTGAAGCCTTCTTGAAAACCAGCTGCGTTGTCTGAAGAATGACAATTGTCTGTATATCTAGGACAGAGAGACCTACTTCTCTTTTTCCCTTAAACAAGCATTTGTTAGACCTGGGTTCTTCTATCTCAAAGCTCAACAGAGAAGTACAGACTAAACCTAACACCAGGACCTCCTGTCCCGCTGCAGAGCTTAAAGAGTTCTGAAACCACCTTCTGTGAAGTGCCTGGGCAAATACACTGAGGACTTTGCCTTGGCCTTGAACTCTACTTCAGGCACCTGCAACAGCTGGAGACAGTGCCCATGGCTTGGTGGATGACCAGAGGAAGTTGTACATTTCCATCCTGTTATCCCCTGCTGTGACCATCTGAGTGCTGCCTGAGTGCTTGCAGGAAGGGTAGAAGCTGACATGTGGGAGATGGACTCCTCTCCATACTTACATCAGGAAACACCAGGCACCACCCAGCAAGTTATGTGATGCAGGCACACCCTCAGCAGCACCTGCACACACCACTTTGTTTGGACTCTACTGCCTCAGACACAGACCACCTCAATTTGTCATTGTCATCCACAATCATTTTGCTCACTGACACCAAACAAGCCTAATGGAGAAATGAAGCTACGGTTTATTTACCAAGACTTAAGGGCACCCTTCTGCTTATAAGTTTGGAAACAAAAGTTCCAAGTAAAACAAATATAAAGCTCAATCTCAGCCTATATGTAACAACTGTACTCCTTTCTGGTTGCTTAACCTCTCATACTCTGGAGTCCTGAGACAAACCACAGCCAGCAGACCTGATGCTTTTCAGGTCCAACTGCAAAACCCTACAGCTGTGGTCTTCTTAAGCCAATTTGCAGCACCAGTGAGCAGTGCTTTGCCTGGATCCTGCTACCACATATTATTGCCTCCATTTTTTTTCCCCCAGCTGTCCCCCATTCCCCTCTTTTTATTTCTTTTCTTCTCCTCCTCCCCAAAAAGCAAGTATTGATGGTGACCCCTCTTCTACTTCTATACTGGGTCTTACCAGCTTTATTCTAGTTTAACGTGCTATAAACCATTCTAGTTATCCAACTTTAACTTCCTTCCCAACCTAAAAGATTTTAGCATTCATTTATACAATTTCCTGATTACTGCAATAATCTGAAGATCAGCTGAGTAACAGCATATAGTTACAGTGGAGCATTGCCCTATTCTGCAAATGAAACAGTATAAAAAAAATTAACTGTATAGCTGTTTTATGAGCTCATGATCTTTTGTGATTAGCTTTCTGTCTCATATGATATATGAAGACATGTTAATAATGGACACAACTAAGCCAGGAACAAGTTCTTTTGGGCAAGCTAGAAGAGCAAGTTTTCTGTTCCCAGCTTTGGCAAGGGCTTAGTGTGGCATTTGGTCCAATTGGCTGCCCCAAGGCAGAAGTAATCAATTACCTCTACAGCTGCCAATGGCTGTGGAAGGCTGTGCTGGAAGTAAAGTGTCTCTCCTTTGTAGCTGGGTTTGTGAATATCTTCTTTTAGTGGGCTCCTGTTGCCTGTGGCTTGCCTGTTTCAGCTCTGACTGAACTGTAATGGCTTTTCTTCTTCACACGGTACGGGTAAACATACAGAGAAGCAGAGGCTGAATGAACAGGCTGTCATCTTTAGCAGCATGCCTTTTCCTTCCCAGCCATTTTGCCTTGCTCACCTCATGTCCCAGTCCTCATCAAGGTCCAAGTAGACTCCTTACCAGATGCTGTCATTTTGTAGTGTGACCATTTGTACTAGCACCCCACTCGCAATACCTATGCCCTGGTCCTTGCATCCTTGTGTACCTCCACTAATGCAGTAGTAAGTCTTCAAAATGTCCACTGGAGTTATCAGCTACCAACAGACACCAGAGGACAATACTGCAGTTAGCAATTCCCCTTGTAAACCTTCCCATTTGCCTTTTCTCAGACTTGAGAGTGCCTAAACATGACACTTAATTCAGACTTCCACCATCCAGCTGGTCTCTTCTGCTGTAAGCAAATAATTTCTTCTGCATCTTCATTCAGGATTGCCCTGCCCTAACCGACCAACAGGAGCCAACGGGAAGAAACAGGGTGTCTTCCGAAAGGGATTCATCTCATCGTAAGTTTTATGTCAGAGTTGTTCTCTGATGGTGCCTATGCCTGTTAACTGGCTGTAAACCCTTATTTCTTGTGTTTCTATACTGGGGCAGAATCGCATATACTCTCAAGAGCCAGTCTCAAGCCCTAAGTATGCAAGAGCACCTTCCTGTTCCAGACAACTCACCTTATGTATCATTCTCCAGCCCAACATTTTATTTCACAGATATAATTCTCTGGCTTACAAAATTACAGGGTTCACTGGCCTCTGAGTGAAAATTGGAGAGCAAAGAAATCCTTCTTGGTTCTCAGGGAAATTACTTTGTTCCCAGCAGCAGGGGAGGCTTCCAGAGGACATGATCACCTGGCCCTGTCTCCATAGGGTGATGCACATTGCAGCAAAACCTTTCCAATAGTCACCACAATGGGGCAACAGAAATCAGTCACTGCCCTCAGTATTGGACCCTTTCCACAAAGAGCAGAGAACATCGAGCCCCGCAGGCTGTGGAGCAGTCTGAGCTCCTGATAGCTTCTTTCAGAAGCTTCCCCAGCAGGGACCATTAGCAAAACCTCCTCTGATTGCTGGGTGACACAGGTCAGGAAATGCCACCCTTCTACATGAAGATGAATAGCTTGTGACTGAATGAGGGCATATCTTTGAGGCACATATTCAGTTGCAACTGAGAGATGGCAGGTGATGGCAAGTCTACCACACCCCATTTAAAAAGGTGGTCAGCAACCATCAAGACATTGATTTTACAATTATCAATGTATGAAACATTAAATAAATCAGAACAGTATCTTTACCTAAGAGTCTGGCATCCTTGTGCCACAGGGTAATCAAGGCAAAGAGCAGTCAAATTATTTGAACAAATTCACCCAGCTGGCAGAAGCTGGAAAAAAAAATTGCGTGTCCCAATTCCCAGCCCAGCTCCTGGAGGACCTCAGGTCAGTGTCTTTAAGCTCCTGGGATACCCTCTTGGTCACCTTCCACACATCCCTCTCAGCACATGCCTGTAGTTCACCTGAATGTATAAGGTGGTCTCAATTATGTGGATTTCTTTCTTCTTAGATGCTGTGTGCAGAAAGCCTAATTATGCTTTATAGCACGTGTGTTTTGTTGGAAATACACAATGTTCTAAGCTTAAAACAAGCATTTTGATATAAGCTGAATTTATACCTCACTGACTCTGAATTTTTAAAATGCCTAGAGAGAACAGCCAGCAAAAACCTTAAAGAACCGTTTTGTTCAGCAAAAACCTTAAAGAATCATCACCACTGATCCTTACATTCCTCTGCTCTAACCAATTGCCTTTTAAAGTAATTTGTTATCCTAATTTTAGGATTACAAAATCCACTACTGTGAAATGCCATGTTCTGCTGACTTCTAACATACTACTGGTACAACCACTTCTGAAGAGAGAGAGCAGGAAAGCAGCACTTACCTGGGTTACTTTTGGTGGTGCGCACAGGGGTGTAATGGTTTTTGGAAGATGTCCTGACTGGGGTGTTTTCTTTGGGGGAGGTATCTATGGCCGAGATAGTCTCTCTTTCACAGTGTGCTATTGGGATTGGTCCCTGCTGCCTTAAGATGTCAGCCAGAGCCCTGGGGAGAGAGAAATAGGGGGGAAAAATGTATTTTCACACAGTAGCTAGAATGGCATTCAGTATTTTCACTTCCACAGTCACTCTGCGAACCCAGCAGTAGTTGGATTTCTACCATAAACAGAAAAAGCAACAATAAAAAAAGAAGGCTTAAAAGCTCAGTTTCTTTTTGTGTGTCTGCTCCATGTATTTACAGGCTTGCCTAGATATATTTTAGTTTTTCATGTTTCCGCTAATTCACTTCCCCCCAGGGTTACGTTATCTCTCCATCTTTTTCCTTGCTGTCAGTGACAGTGCAGATGAACTGTTCTCCATAGCATAAAGCACTGCCTTCATAAAGTCTCACCACTGAACACACCAAAGCCCTAAGACTCAGACACTGTGATCTTCTAAAGGTTACACCAAAACCGCCCTGCCCAAGCCAAAATTCTTTAAGATTTAATCAGATTAGGAATCCAGTCCCCACACTCCTTAAATCCTTGTCTTTTCTGCAAGAAGCTCGACACACAGCAGTGGTGGGAGTGGGTTTCTTAAAGGAGAACCAGCAGTCCAGAAGAAAAGGATTAAATAATATTCATGGGTTAATGTCATCACAGCCATTAGCCTACCTTTAGCATTTTGTCCATTAGAGATTTCTTTAACTGTACTGAAATCTCTCTGCTATTCCCCAGGAAAAAGAAATGTCATACAGTTCAGATGAATCCAGTGTTTTCCCCTTGGATGAGTGGATACTCAACGATTCTTTTCCTCTGTGAATATCATGGACACTGTGGAACAATTATAGCGTGAAATGGACTGATTTTCTTAGTGCAGCCATAAGCTATCTCTCGAGCCATAGGAAAAGGAGGAAGGGGGTGGTTTGTGTGGATTATAAAGGACAGTGGCGTTTTAAAGATTATAGAGTCTGAAAGGTTCTTTTCTCCTGGCAGAGGATATGCCAAATGTCACCTCAGGTACCAAAAAAGATGTGAGGAGGATAAATTCATTCATTGCACATTGATGAGAATGATGCTGGTTTTGCTCATATCTACTAGCATTCCTTAAATGCCATATATCTGGTGTTTCATAGGAGAAATAGTTTTGGACCCGAATCCCTTCCATTTTCCAAATCATTTACTCTACAGACTGCTACCCATGTACATAATGAATTGCAACACTAATGTGCTCTACAAATGAAACTCTTGGAAGATCTCAGAGGCTCCAGAAGAGGATTACATTAGTTCACAGCCACCCTGTAGAGAATAAGAATATTTTTAACCTTATTTGATTATTTATTGTTTGTAGAGAGAGCAGGCATAGAGTCTATAGCCAATCATATGATATGTATAAGTGCACTCATACTAATATATATTGAGTAAAGGGGTTGTCACATGCAGGGACATGACAGCACAGATTTTTTTCGTGCTAAGATAGGCTTAGAGACAGGTGAAGGTGACAGCAATAAGAGATAGATACTTAGCCCTGTCCCAAGTCAGGGGTCCTTTTGTTTGCTGCTATGGTTATTCCTCACTGAAGAAGTGGAACTGGTATTTGGTGTTCTCCAAAAGATGCTGAATTCCCATTGATCAACACAGACCTACGGGTGCTCACCACCTTTTACACTCATGCCTGAGGTATCTCAAACTGGTCACCAACTTACAAGGCATGTTTGAAATTTTGGTCCCTTGCCCAGGGTTATATAGAACATGAGTGGCAGAACAAGGACCTGAAGCTGGGGCCTGAGGTCCCTGCCCTATATGATACTGCATGGTTCCCTCCTGAGGAGAGGATTCATGCAACCACCAGTAATCCTGATGGCTTTTCTAGGCAAATACCTTCCCACTGCATTACAGACCTTGCTGACTGGGGAGCATGTGGGAAGCTAATGAGGTCTGTCTATTTGACACCAACATCCAGTATATCCCATTGGAGACAACACATTTTCTAAAGACAGCAGGTTGGCAGAACTGAGATAGTACGTATCTCCAAGATATATTAAGCATCAGATGACCATTTAATGGTATGTGCAGTAAAGAAATGCTAAGAGTCATTTTTCAATCACAGATATTGTATTAGGACCATTATTTACTAGTCCATAATGGCTTGGGCTCATTTTGAATACTTGTAGAAGACACTCTTAGTGTCAAGAATGCAATCACTCAGAGTACAGAGGAAGATGACAGTGTGGATAATACTAACTCACTATACACCACCTAGCTTAGTGTAATAGAGCCAGCTGGGCAGGAAAGGTCAGGTCAGCGACTGGTGTACACTCAGAAAGGGCTGTGTGGGATGAGGTACACAGAGGCAGTACAAGAAATTCAAAGATGAGGAAGTGAAGCTGGAGGTACTGGAGGGATGGAAATGGCAGAGTACAAACCAGTTCTCCCCAGAGCTGATTTTCATAGAATCATTAAGGTTGGAAAAGACCTCTAAGATCATCAAGTCCAACTGTCAACCAACACCACCATGTATCCTAAACCATGTCCCGAAGTGCCACGTCTACACATTTTTTTTAACACCTCCAGGTGTGGTGACTCCACCACCTCTCTGGGCAGCCTATTCCAATGCCTGACCACTCTTTCAGTAAAGACATTTTTCCTAATATCCAATCTAAACCTCCCCTGATGCAACTTGAGGCCACTTCCTCTCATCCTATTGCTAGTTACTTGGGAGAAGAGACCAACCCCCACCTCAGCACAACCTCCTTTCAGGTGGTTGTAGAGAGCGATAAGGTCTCCCCTCAGCCTCCTCTTCTCCAGACTAAACACCCCCAGCTCCCTCAGCTGTTCCTCATCAGACTTGTTCTCCAGACCCTTCACCACCTTCGTTGCCCTTCTCTGGACATGCTCCAGCACCTCAATGTTCTTCTTGTCCTGAGGGGTCCAAAACCGAACACAGCATTTGAGGTACGGCCTCACTGGCTCCGAGTACAGGGGCACGATCACTGCCCTGCTCCTGCTGGCCACACTATTGCTGATACAAGCCAGGATGCTGTTGGCCTTCCTGGCCACCCGGGCACACTGCTGGCTCATGTTCAGCCGGCTGTCAGCCAGCACCCCCCAGGGCCTTCTCCACTGGACAACTTTTCAGCCACTCTTCCCCAAGCCAAGTTTGTTATAGCTGACTAAAAGAGGCTAAGAGAGGACCTACATGCCATTAATGGGGACCTGCAAAGGAGACAGAGCAAAGCTGTTCTTGGAGGTGTAAGGCAACGAAAACAAAGACAATTAGCACATGTTGCAATAAGGGCAGTTCCACTTGGTTGTAAGAAAAAAAAGTCAGTGGGATAGCAAAACACTGAAACAGGGATCCAGAGAGGCTGAGGGATCTCCATCCATGGAGGTCTTCAGATTCAGCTGAATAAGGCCCTGAACAACCTCCTCTACCATTGAAGTAGTCTTGCTTGAAGCAGATGGCAGGACAAGGGACTTCCAGGTCATTTCCAACCTAAATTCTGCTACACTTCTAAATCTAGGACCACCTCAAACTACCAGTCAGCTTGTTTCTCCTGATACTGTTGTCATTTCTCCAAGTATTATTAGTCTTTGAATGGGGTTTGTTACAGTCCTAAGAACCTAGCTTCCCTACGTCCTGGATGGACAGTCTACCTCCATTCGCTAAAAATAATTGAGGTAACTAAAGTGAATATACCCTGGAACAATCGGAGCTAATGAGAAGTGCCTCATCCTCTCAATCATTGTCTACCTGAGAGCCAAACACTGAGCCTGCTGCCCTCCATGAGGACAAAACCATGTGTCCAGGACAATATTTCACTTTGTGAACAGTTTTTCATAAAACTATGCTTGGTTGTTCCTTGGTTACAGCCAGGACTTGAACTTATTGATCCTTACCACAAACAAAAATACAACTCAGATGGTAAGAACAAATTAATCCCTTCTTTGATTTTCATCCTGAAGGAATAGTAATAAGAGTTACTCTCTGTTTTTGGTCACAACATAACAAGACAATGATTTCTAGTCAGGTGCCAGCCACATGGAAGGGAGGAGACTGTTACTTTCAGATGAACTGGAGAAATCACAGGTGATACTCAGGAAAAGGAAGTCTGCAGCGTCAGGCTATACATAAGATAAATTGAACATAATTATCAAAACCGGACCTAGCTCATAAGTGTATGGGACTAAAACAATGTGGATTCAGCAGTGCTGAAGGTGTAATCATCTTACGCCCTAAACACACCAAACCGTATCCTGAGTGCTCACTTTTTGTCCTCTTCTTTAATGTCTACAGAGAAAAAAAAAGACTGTTCAGCACCAGCAGAACAAAACGTTATAGGTGGAGGAGAAAGTCAAACTTGGATCAAACTGGTTAGTTCCTTGCCAATTCAATCATATCGCTGTGTGTGGTCCAGTTTATTTTCATAAAGCACAGAGGGCTGAGTCCCACACTGGTGGAAGGTCAGTCACACTTAACTGAGGAAGGATTTGATCGTTTTAAGTCTCTTGGGTACAGCTGACTAATTGTCCACTGCAAAAGCTTCAAGCAGAGTAATAGAGCCATTTGAAATATTTGGGTCTTGTGTGTGCAGCCATTTGGGTACAATTAGCTCCACTGATGTCAACAGCATCCTAACCAACTGCGTAAGGCTTTGAGACACTTCAGAAATCTTTCTATGACGACATATCTCTTATCTCAGGAAAACAAACCTCACCCACTGGAACGTGTTACCTGTGGCAGTGGATGGAGTAGCCAGAGTTGCATAACTGTGCAATCATATCCTGAGATAATGATTTATGGCAGCTTTTTCATTAACGTCATTTATGCCAAAACAGTAAAGCTTCTTTCCACATAAACCCAGAATAGACATACTGACATCAGGGATGTTGTCTCAGACCAATGCTGGACTATCAGCATGGGAGAAAAACCTACTGATATCTTGCACAGCAGAACATCCCAAGGCAGAGCAGGTCAGGCCCTACTCACAGGTACATCAGCAGGGAAGGTTTTCATGCAACTCTGGACTAAGTGAGTACTTTGGGAAGAAACACAATGGGATGAACACGGTGACCCTAATACAAAGAAGCAGTTGTGGCCATTTTCAAAAGGAAAAAAAAAAAAAAAAAAAAAACAAAACCAAAAAAAATAGGTCTTGTTGGAAATACAAAGGGCCAAAAGGGATGGGTGTAAGCAGTAGGGTAGCAAGGTTGGGCATAGCTGGGATGCTGATGTTGAAAGATGAAAACAGACTCTGCTACAGAGAAAAGAGAGTGAAGGCAAGGCAAGCTGGGAGAGGAGCGATGGCAGGGAGTGACAGAAAACCAAAACAGAACAAGCAGAAAGTGAGCAGAGTAGTATAAAATGGAGGAAACAGACAGGAACAAACCGCAGTAAAGACCAGGCAGGGTGTGAAGTCCAGCAGATATGCGGAGGGTATTCATCACTTAGTCCTAGGAGGCTGAAATGGAGATGTGGGAGGGGATAGAGGGGCTTCTTTGTGCAAGAGGGAAGTAAATAATCAGTAATGATTTTTCAGGCTTGAGGGAGGTGATCCTTCCTCTCTACATAGCACTAGTGAGACATATCTGGAGTGCTATGTCCAGTGCTGGGCTCCTCATCCACATCATGGAGTGGGTCTAATGAAGGATCACAAAAATGTTTAAGAGTTTAGAGCATCACTTATAGCTAGAAGAGGCTGAGACAGCTGGGACTGTTCAGCCTACAGAACAAAAAGCTCAGAGGGATCTTATCAATGTGTATCAATAGCTGATGGGAGGTTGTAAAGCAGATGGAGTCAAGCCCTTCTCAGTGGTGTCCAGTGACAAGACAGGAGGCAATGGGCACAAATTGAAATACAGGAAATTCCACTTAAGCACAAGAAGAAAGCCTTTTACACTGAGAGTGTTTGAACACTGAAACAGTGACCAAGCAGGTCACGGAATCTCCATCCTTTGTGACAGTCAAAATCAAACTGTCCACAGTCCTGGGCAACCTGCTCTAGCTGACCCTTCTTGGACTCCAGACTGGCTGATCTCCAGAGGTGCGTCCAATCTCAGCAATACTGTGATTCTGTAGCATTTGTGTAGCCAAACCAGGTTGTCTCACTGGAGGATCCAGCCCCAAGCACCATAAAGAAATGAGCTCAAAGCACAGGAGAGAGAACACCCACTAGGGAGCTGATCCTGATCCTTCTAGAACCAGACTAAAGGAATGACTCCAGTGGCGTTTCTTCAGGCTAGGCAATGCCATTGACAGCAGACCCAGGCTGAGAGAGCTCCAGGTCCATTTTTGTAAGTGGCTTTTCCTACAGTAACTTTCACACTGTGGAACACTCCCCTCTTCCACAGCCACTACTAATGCCTTAGCTTCCTGCCCTCAGCAATTCCAGCATGGTGATTTGCTTGTCTCCTACACCCATGGGGAGAAATTCCTTGCTTTTAAGAGTTCTGTGGACTGAGGGACTGACTTGCTTAATATCACTGGAAAGCTTGAGCCAGGGCTGGGACCAGAGCCTACCGTTTCCCTGTCTAGAGCAACTTACACTGGCCAAGGAAGCTCCATCTGAATAGACACATCCCAGGTATCCCTGGCTGTTTGCCAGTTATTTTCAGGACCTATCTGTGGAAATGCAAGACTCATGTCAGTGCCCCAGGGCTGGCAAGGATTTTATGGACTGTATTTGATGGGGATATCTCCAGTCCACACATGACCCTCTCCTCTTGGGCTAGAAAGGAAAAACACACAGATCCTAGGGAGACAGGGAGAACCAAAGAGCTGAAACAGAAAGGGATGTCTGGTTTAAGACGTGAGTTTGCGACACACCAGCATTTGCCTCTGCAATGAGCTCTGAGACACATTGGATAGTGTGATAGGAAGGAGTATGGTGCAGAAGTAACATTCACCTGCAGAGGCTGAAGGGACTTTGTAGCCAGAGAGAATGTGAAGTTGCAAGGGCTGCAAAGGACCAGCTCACTTAAGCACACCCTGCCCACCCACCAACTCAGCCGAGACCTGCTGACTTAATTACCAATGACGTAACAACAGGCTGGAGAAGTGCTGTCCTTCACAACAGTCTTTTTTGAAAGTAGTGTCCTGTTTTCCCAACATCCACAGATTTTCAACACTAATTGATTGTATGAGTGTAGGCACAGGTATCTCTTCTACTGAAGACACGGAGAGCTTTGCTGGCAGCTCCAACAGGCTGCTCTGTGGCCTATGGGAGATAAGATTGGAGTAGAGAGATCTGCGGATGCTCATTAGGAAAAGGAGATGGAAGGATCTATTTTCAGTAGTGCCGGTTGTACACACGCAAAACTTCACTCAATTGCCTTCTGAAAAATCCCCTCTCTTGCATACCTCACATATGGGGTGTTAGAAAGCAGAATTGCCTATTCCAAGTCTCTGTGAATATGGGGAAGAATGGAAAAAGAATGACCAAACGGTTCTGGCAGAGCACAATAAAAAGAGTGGTCTCTTGTTGAGCTAAAAGCCTTCTAAAAGCATAGCTGTGATGGAGTTTGTGGCAGAATTCCAATCGACTTCAGCACAGCCAGGATTTCACTACAAGTCTTTAAAAAAAGAGTAAGGTTAAAGACTCCCCTATGCTCCCTGCTTACTAACCCAGAAAGAAAAAGGCAGTTAGGTTGAGAGGTGATTTATCCAGCCATGGAGCCAGCTCACCTGGAAGGGAGAGGTCTCTCCAAGGCAGAGGGATTTCAATTCACCAGGAAGTCTCACAGAGCATGGCCATGCATTATTCACGGTTTGGTTTGGTGCCTGTCCCCAGACAAGCTGCATGCTTTGTGACCTTTCAAACGCTGACCACACAGAGCTACATGCTGCCCTTGATTGAGCTGTGTCTGTGCTATCCTACAAGACAGGCTCCCACACTGCGATTTCTGCCAGCTGAGTGCTGCTTGCCCATGTCATTCCCTCATGCTAGCTGTGAAACAGCAGATGGGAAGGCAAGTGTACACTGCCCTTTATCAGCTCTCCCCATCTCTGCTGCCTCTTTGGCATCACCCCCAGGGCACGTGCCTGGCCACTCTCTCTGACCGTGCTCTGATCTTACTTCCAGAAGGATGGGGCTTTAATTGATTACTCAAACACCACTGGAAACTGATACACAGAGGGAAATGTGGGGATGCTGCTGCCAGCAAAACCTTCTGGGAGGCAGCCTCCTTTCTGTGGAAGTGGCTGCCAAAGTTGATCTTGATTCTGAAAGTGCAGGGGCTCAGCAGTGTACTAGAGATGCACCAGTCCCAGGTCAGCAAAAGAGATAACTGGTCTCTGCAGCTGCCAGAAACAAAAGCAGCTGGTGCTTCAGAGCAGGGTTTCTGGGGAGGAACACTGGAAATAGTTTTTTACAGTAACCTGAGCAGGCATGTGGTAGACACCTGTATATATATGTGTGTGTGTGTGTGTGCGCACAAGAATAGGTGAATGCACCCATGGAGATAAGAAGGAAAAAAGACTAAGCATTAGGACACCCTTCCAAGAGCAAAGTATTTGTGCACCTGCACCCAGCATAAGTGAAGAAATAGTCTTTCTTAAAAATAAATACTACACAGAAAAGTCAGATGTATTCTGAAAAATCCTGATGCCAAATACCAGAATTATTTGTGAAGCTCCTGGAATTTAGTCTGGCTTTAATGACAAATTTTACTGAGAGCTTAATTACGGATGTACTAAGGACCATATGGTTACCCCAGATTATGACAGCAGAATGAGGCTGGCAGTTTTCCTGACTCACTTTTCTTGGTGAACTCAAAACTAACACATGTGACATAATTACATTGTAGTTACACACCCATTGTATGAATGTATGTATGTGGAAAATATGTTTCACCTGAAATAGAAGTAGTACAGGCATTACACTGATAAATGAACAAGAAAACCACTGTTGCTGTGAGCTCATCATCTCCCCTGTCTTTATAATGTGAGGCAGAATCAGCAACTGGAAAGTAAAGCTCTTGTCTCTGGGACAGATTCTTTAGGCTATATATCAAGAGTAGTAAATACCAGCAGTGCTTAAACTGCATATCTTAAATAAGTACTTTACACGTCTAACACTAATATACAAACTGAATAAGTCTCTTACTATTGCTGTGTTGTGGGCAAGGGATTTACTACAATCACTAAACTCACAACGGGTAATACTAGTTCCTTTGAATAGTGACACAGAAGGTCCAAGGAGAAAGAAACTGTTTATGTAAAGATTTTGAAATTAAAAAGTTAAAATAAATCTTTCCAACTGACCGTTACTCGCAGACTGCTGTTATACTGAGCAGAAATGGCCAGGGCAGCAAGAGGCAAGGCCTACCTCCAAACCATTATGAGGGTATTTAGGGACAGAGAGTAGCATGAAGAAGTTGGTGCCTCCAGGAGTCATGTCCCCCAGCATCACCGAAGGTGCAGCGCTCACTGCAAGCCAGAGAGCAGGCTGCCACCTGCTGTATTGTCGGGACTGTTCGTCAAAGCATCAGCCTTCCCTCCCTGGCTCCAGCTGGCTTATCAACCTGCCTACATCCCCCTTTGCTTGCGAGAGCAACAGGGAGACTCTGAAAAAGAGATGCACCCAGAAGAGAAAGCACCGGTGCTGGGAAGAAGTGGAAGCAGTGTTATTGTACAGAAAAAGAACTCAGCACTGGTCTTGATCATGGAAAGAAGATAAAACAAAAATAGCAGGTCTTGCTAGGTATTTCACAGGCATGAAAGTCTGCAGGAATTATGCTAAGAGCTCAGCTGGTCCGGTTTTTTTTAGTCTGTTATTGTTTGTGCTTGTGTATCTGCATGCACAAAGCCAGCAACAGCACTTGGTGGATATGCAGCACTTCGAAAATCACGAGTGCACACAGAAGTGGTTTCATGCACAAGGTATCTATTTTGCACCAAATCCTACATTGTAAGCACAATTAAGGGACTTCAAACTTATTGAAGAAACCTGTACTTCCTCTGAAGAGCCCTATTATTGCAACAAAGGAGGCTGGGGCAAGAGCTGAACTACAGCAAAATATTTATTTTGAAAGAATTCAAGGATAATCTGTCTGGGTAATGAGACATTTGAGACCTCCATGCAATACAGTGCACGCAGATCTAAGGAAATACAGATTGCCTGTGTGAGTAGGGGCAAAGGCAAGCAAAGAAGTTCCGTGATCTCATTTTTCTGATAAAGTTCAGATCTTCTTATGTGAAACAGAAGTTTTAAAAGGCATCTGATCTCCAAAGACACACAGATCAACTGTTAGTTAAGGATATAAGAGTTACAAAGCTAAAAGGAATAGAATTTCAGAGCTAGACTGGATTCCCTTGACACATGAGAGGGTTACTAATAGAAAAAGTTAATAAGAAAGCAGAAAAATATCAAATAAACAGGAATTGGAGACACTGAAATGATTTGATGAAGGTAGCACAGTTTCTGAGAGCGGCCTCTCTCACTGGCAGAAGTTCAAAAAGAAAGGAGAAGACTCAGAAGCAGCCAGCGCAATTCTGTAGCTAGGCTGACTCTGTGCTGTTACCAAAGCCAGTCTCTTTATAAAATAGATTCAGAGAGCAAAGCATGGCAAAAAACAGTCACTGAACTGTGTCCAGAGCTTCAGACTGAAGCTTTCCCAGTACATGTAAGTGAAGCAAAAGGAAAAATATTTTGTACAGGCACATGCATACATCCTCGCCTTGATTTGGATAGCTGGGGATGGGCAATTCATCAGTGCAAAGAGGACAAGATTCAGGTCTTCTCCCTGCACAGGAGTTACCCCAACTACACTAAGGTGTGGCAGCAGTTTGAAAAAGAACTATGCATAAGTAACTTCTCTGAGGCCACAAGATTGTGCTTTTTTCTGGTTTACCTTAATGAAGTCTGACATATGCTTGTGGACCTATATTCAGTGCACTATGGGATGGACAAAACACTTTTGAGAAGAGACTCAGAAACCATCAGGAATAAACAATACAAAGTAGGGCAAAGAGCAAATGAAAGGCACGTGACTGAGTCAGATGAATGAAAAAGAGTGGAGTAAAAAAAAGCAGAGCATAAAAACAAATCAGTGAAAAGAGAAAGAAAGCAGTGACAGCATCCAAGAAAGAAAATATTCTGCATAGTCCCTATGGCCAGGTGTGTGCTCGTAGCACTCTCCCTGCCCTGGGGAGGTATGAAGTTTGATTGTTTGGCTCAAGCAACACACACCAGCAGGGAGCAGAGCTGAATGAGCCAGCTGTGATCACAATTTGAAAAATTAAATCTAGCGATAGGTAGGTTTCACAAGCTCCACTGTTAGCAAAAAGGGCTGAAACTAGCTACCCTCCAGTAACCCCTGTAGCACCAACAGGACCCAAGAGCTGTGGTGAGATGCAGCCTGCAGGATGACAGAACCTCCTGTATTTTAAGTTAGCATCATGCAAAACAGTGCATGCAGCCTTCCCGGGTCTGTGGACAAACAGATCCATTGCCTCTGATTCCTGTTGAAATTCAGAGCCGTAGAATAAAAATGGCAAGAAATTGATCAATTTCACTGTGGCCTCCAAAGGGGAAAAGGATGTTCATTTATAAAAACAGTCACTGTTATTATTCCCAGAGCAGAGAATGCAAAGGCAGAGATGAAAGAAAAAAGTAGCACAAATATCCTTCCTCTTTGTAGCAACAAAGATGCCCTAGGAGCAGGGTGATCTGAAACGCTATGAGCAGAAGGTGCTTGTTTCCCTTCTCCCTTTCAAAAGCAAAAACACTCATCAGACACAGTCCATGCAAGGACAATGACAGAAGATGGCCTTTTAGGAGAATACAGAGCTAGCTTACTGGGAAAAATCTCAGTGCTTCTTCCCAGCAGCTACACGAGAACAGCTGGGCTTCCACCACTGCTCCATGGGTATCGCTGCCGCTGTCTACCTCTGGCTTGGAAATGAGGGCTTCGGCTGCCCATGCAGCAAGCAATTGGTAACATTTCAAACCCGAGCTGGAAACTATAAACGGTTTCCAATTTGTGCATTCCTAACTCAGCAGAGGGTGCAATGGTTACTGTTGCTGAGGGCTAAACAGGGGTCATAGAGTGATACTACTAGCAGTGAATTCTTTATGTACTGTGGTGTAGGGATTTAGGGTCATGGCCATGGCAAGAGAATATTCTGGGTCACCCCTCCTTGCTACAGAAAAAACATACCCAGTTTTGAAAACAAACACCTGATGGTCCTTGTTCACCATCAAAGATTCCCTAACTCATTCCCACACTGGAATTAAAGACAATACTCTGCCCTCTTAAGAAATGCTTGAGCAAAAAAAAAACCCTGGCAAACTGATGAAAACAAACCTTCCTCACAAATGCAGTCAGAGAGCAACAGCAGACAAAACATTGCTGGGTATAGCTCTCAGAAATCAGCCCCAGTTTCTATCTGGAGCCCAGCATGCATTAGTTCTGGCTGTGTAACTCCAAAGCAAGATCCAGACAAGAGGTAGTCATATACAGTCAGGCTGAAAGATCCTATAATCATTAAAAAATCAGTTAAGTTTAAAGCATGACTAGTGTTTCTCTAAAATATGAATATTTTAGCTCATGTTTTTCAAAGCACTTCCACTTACTGCTCTTAGAAATGAACTTAAGTATCAGTTACTGGCGCTACTCAGCCCAGAATCACAGCAGTGCCTCTGCTTTAAAGGTGCGTGGTAGTGCCTGAAAACAAGACTGAATTTTCATCTCGGAAATGCACATGCATATCTCAGCGCACAGACAGCCTTTCATTTCACATGAGAGCGACAATTCTCCTGTGAATTTGTAAACCCTCCTTTCTATCACAAGACATAAAATGAGCCCTGCCTCCATCAAAATGTTCTTTCTAACTGAGTTAATAAGGATTTTCTGTAAAAGCAGGATGTGAACTTAGCAAAGAAATAACATCTACACACAGTACTGCTAACCAACCATTTATGATGAAATAAAATTTAAAGCATGATCTTGCTTATGGTGAAGTGCAGGGAAGTCTTGCTTTATCTTCCCCGGGTGTGGGATACTGCTCACAATGGGCTGTTTCTAGCCCACTGTAATAATTTCTGTTTACATGGTTGTTCTCCTCATCCCCAAGGTTTTGGTGGGATGCACACTGAGATTTAATGCACTTATCACAACAGTGAATTATTCTGGAAGTTAAACTTAACTCAAATTGACACAACCTCAAACAGATAGAAATATCTGACTACATTCCAGTTTTCTCCTTCCCTGTTACTCAGCAGCAGTTCTTAGAGACAAAGAAAGACAAACCATTCCACTCCTCCTATTTACATTCTGCTAGAGCGCTGATAGCATTTTTCCTCAGACTGATGCAGACCCTTTCTGCTGGAGATGCACTTCCTAATATTTAAGCCATCATGCAATGTTGAGCAAGTTCAGGCAACACAGCTCTGAAAGGTATAATCTTTTACCAGCTATCATATTACAGAAGTCAATCAACTCCTTAAAATGCTGTGAAAGTCAAGCTTTCCAAGCACTCAATCTGCCATTCATACTTCCACACACAGGTGAATCATTTTACTGGAACTTATCTAAATAAAGAAAAGCAAGCATCAAAGAAATGAAAACGTCAGGAATAATTCAGACAAGTCTGGCAACACTGTTTCTGATTTCAAAGGGTGTAGGATCCAACCCTGTAGCACACTGGAGCTAGAGCAAAAGTAACAGATGGGCATCCAATTCAGATTTCCAAATTTAGTGTGAAGATAAGACCCAGACAAAGTTGCCTCAAAGCCAAAAGACCTGGCCAGTTGGGGAACTAGCCCTTAGTTAAGAAAATACTTGAAAGAGTCTATTTTCTGGCTAAGCTACTTTCAGGAGCCTTTACTATACAGACACAAGTGACCTAAAAGATATTAAAATGTTTTTAACACTGTGAAGTTACTTTCTTGCAAAGGCAGAGACCAGGGGCAGGTGGGTCCTGTGATGGAATACATGGGCCAGACCCTCAGCAAGTCTAAACCAGCATTACTTTTTAGTCTCACCGAAGACAGTAATTTACACCAGCCAGCACCCCTGGGTGTGTTGTCTTACAAAGGGAGGAGTCTAAATAAAACACATCTTCCCAAATAAATAAAAACTGCGTCACTCGTCTATTTTTCTTTCTAAAAAGCTAAAATTTCTTCCCTCAGACTCTGTTGGCTGTGAATAAAGTTCAGCCTTAAAAATATGGTCAATGGTTTTAATTGTCTTGCTTAAAATTTCTTAATTAAAATAATTCTTATGAAGCATTATCTGCTAGAGTTAATGACTTTCCCCACTCATGCTTACAACTCTTCTTATAAAGAAGCTCCTCACTAATTTTTATGTTCAAACATAGGAACCTCTTGGATTCATAGCACACAAGACGCACACATCATTTGGAGGGACTTTTTCACCAAAAAAATAAATACGAACTGGGAGAGTACATGCATTTGTTCAAAAGGAGACCTGTTATGGAAGACTGAGCTTTGGCTTTTAAACAGGATTTTCTCCGATGCATCAAGAGTGTTTTCTCTTATTAAGGCTGTTAAAACAGCAATGTGTAAAACCACAGAGAAAAGGATGTCAAACTACTTCCCTCACAGCCAGCCAGAAAGGACAGACCACTAGCTTGAGTTATCTGGATCTAGAGGGGAAAAGAAATTAAAAAAAGAAAGAAGAACACTCCCTGGTACCACCACTTTCCCTGGTACCACCACTTTCCCAAATACCCCTTGCAACCACATGGCAAAGGCACCCGCCAGGAGGACACAGAGCCATTCTCTTCACAGTTTTTG